>JAQFVV010006311.1:3339803-3541446 GCA_028023455.1 Epiperipatus broadwayi | reverse complement strand
TTGTATCAATCTATTAAAAAATTTTAAATTTAAGATATATTTAGCTATATGATGTTAGTTTTATTTATAACAATCTTTCAAAAAGTGTAATTAAAGTAATTCATGAGTATTTGATATGTAGAAATTGTGCTGATGTTTGAGAGAGACGTTTCAATGGGGATGATAATAGTATATGGTTGGGAAAACTGGCCATAATCAATACTGCATTAATAAATTTAATAAATGAATGTTTAAAGCTAAAGGATTTAAAAAGACAAGTTAAAATTAAATGCATATATTTATTGTTGATAAAGATTAATATTTAATAAATGAATATAAATATTTTAATTATTAGTAGTACATAATAGAAGATTAATATTTGATTTTAATAATATCGAAGTATTATTTTAAAAATTATTATAAGATATTATTTATTTTAAAAAATATTTATTTTTAAAAAATGAAATTGTTAGTCTATTTTTAGATTATTACAAGCGTTTGTAGCTCTGTTGTAAAACAGATGTTAATTAGACACATACACACATGCTTGGGAGTTTTTTTTAGTAAAGTTGCAAAACTATTTTAAAATTCTGTTATAAAATTTATAAGTATTATATTGGCTATCACGAGATAAAAATAAAATAATTAAAGTGAAATATTAAATCTGATTTTTAAAATACTGCTTAAAAACATAACGAATAAAAATAGACTTAATTTATTTATAAAAATAATCTTATAAAAGTTAAAAGTGAAATAAAGTAAGAAAGAATATTTTTAAAAATGTTTAATGGATTTAAATAAACGATAAAGATTAATTTAAGAATTTAATAATGTGATAAATAATAAATATTAAATAAGTCATTATTTATTTTTAATTCTGTCTTGTTGGTAAAATATGTAAATAAGCTAGCAAGTTGATTGTTTAATTTACCAATCAGGTGGGAAGTTTCTTCTGGTATAAAACCAAGGTTCAATTGTTCGGAGGGGGATTGTGATTGAAATTCTTAAAGTAAAGTGTGCTATTAGAAATAGCTAAGTAATTATAGACGCTCTCAAAATCGTTTAAAATTATAAGAGAGTAATTTTTAAAAATAATTTATAAAAGTTTATCGATAAATATGCAGTGCTAATTTTAACTATAATTTCCTATTGATCGTTTCTATTGAAGCTCAGTTTACTATCAAATAGTCGTGAGAACATCGTATAAGGATAAAATGTATTGGAGACTTTATACTAAAAATTTAACAAATGCTGGATTAACTAGGAGAGTTACTAGATGCATAAAAGTAATACGTTGGACTTTATATAAATTTAAAAGCTGATTGTAATTAGTTTTATAAAACAGATATTTAAAAGAATGAGAAATACTTCTTTATGAAGAAAGTATCTGTAAATTATAAATTTAAGTATATATCTTGATAAAGATATGATAATTAACAGTAATTATATAAATACTTGCCTTGTTAAGTCTTTACGATTTGAAAGACTAAATTTTGATAGTTTTAAAAGGCAAATAAATCGAAAATTTAATTGGCAGAAAAGTACTTATAAGTAAAAATTATTATATTAGAAAGTCTGAACGCTGGTCGTACAGAAGAATCTAAAGTTAATCTTACCTAAATATTTGTTAAGGAATGCGCAAATCAAATATACGTGGATATCCAAATCAATTAAAATAATTAAATAAGAACTTTGTAAATTATAGACTAATTCTAAAAAATAATAACTTTTAAATAATAATATTTTTTTTTTCCTTAAAAAAGAAATGACTCCGGATCTTATAAACTATTTTAATTTTATTTTGTTTATGGTGGAACTGACTTTTTCTTTATTTTTAAAAAAAGAACGTTTTCATTTATTTCATAAAAACTTTTAAAAAACACGTGATGTACCGGAAAAGGAAGTAATGTTTGGTGAAAATTTGTGCCTAGGAAAAAGAACAATTATAGTGAAAAGAAGACACCGTTGGATTTTATGTAATATGTTTTTTATTTATTAACTAACATAAATATTTAATTAATTATTAATTTATTAAAAGATAGGAAAGGTACATTTACATTTTTTATTAATAATAACTAAATATTAATATAACTTTTCATTGCATAAAGTTTATTTTATAATTATACAACACATAATATTTTAAAGAATAATTGTTGAGTGTAAATGTGAAATTATTTTGAAACTGTATTTCTAGAGAACATCGTGTGACGGACTGTACATTGAAGTATCATTTATGGTAAAAATTATGTAATAATAATAATTTGATGTATTTGCTATGTTTTCTTTAGATCAACCAAATGTTATTTGATTGTTGAATGAATGTATTAGTGTTTAAATAATATACATGCATAAGATTAATAATAGCAGTTTTATTTTAATATGCATACTTTAAATTGATGATGTAAATTTAGTACAACATAATATGAGAACCTAAAAATAATTATATGATTCTTTCGTGAATAAATTTTAATGTTTTTGTTACAATATTAAAATTAAATTTATTATATTATTGTAAGTTATTTATTTTATTTTCAAGTTAGTAAGAGATATAATAAAAATCTATATTTTATTTTTTATTTTTATTAGATAAGTAAGTTAATTTTATGTAGAAATTTATATTTTGGATTGAAGGCTTATCGTATATAGATGATGAGGTATAAGAGTTTGGATAATTATTTTTTTTTTTTAAAATTGGTCATCTATTTTTCTGAAGTTAAATAAGGTTAAAATGACTTTTGTAGATAGAAGTTTTTTTAGGAAGGAATATGAATAATAAGTAAAGAAGAGTAATAGTTTAAATATTAAAAGAATCATAGAATTTTATTTAACATTATATTTTATAAAAGTTGAAATTATTGTTGAATAATTTTAAAATATTATTTTAAGAGAACATATACGTATTGCATATTTTGATAAGACATGTAGTATGACATTACATCGGAATGACATAAATAATTATAATCAATAATTGTTATTATATTACAAAGTTATATCAGTTTATACATTAATTGATCTTTGAGTAATATTAATAGTAAATGTAATACATACTAGTACATTATAATCTAAATAGCAGTAAGACTTCAGTGAAGTAGCATTTTGATTATTAAAGTCTGTTTATTTGCATATATGCTACATGAATGATATCTCACATAAAACCTTTTCTTGTATTAATTGATGATAAATGATGTTTATTAAAATTAAAGTCATAAACTTAATTAAATGTTATTGATAGAACATTGAAGAAATGTATAAATTATCTATTTATGATTATGGAAATAGTAACAGTGTAAAAAAAACTTGTATTATTATTTTCTTATTTTTGTTTTTATTTTCTTTAGTTCCATTTGTAATGTAAATAGTGTAAATAAGTTATTTGTTAAAGTTGATGTAAATAAATTTGTTTAAGTTGTTTAAAAGTGTGTCGAATTCATTATTTTACACCACAGCATTTGACGACAGAGAATTTGAATGTACATAATATTTGCACAATATGAATTTATTATTTTATTATTTGAGAAAGAAACACAATATTTTATTAATATAATTTATAGAAATTGATTGACATTAACATATAATATTACAATGGTCACAAAGTAATTATAATGCACAATATAAGAGTATAATATTATTTATTGCCACAAATTGTTAAATTATAAGATTTTGGTTTATTTTTTAAAATTAAGATACTATATGGAAATGAAAGACATGTATATGATTCACTTATTTTCTTAGTGATTAATAGTATAATCAAATAGATAAGATTAAGCTATACACTAAAGATTATTATTGTTAGTTATTGTTATTAGGATAAGTTAGGTGTATTTAGGTTTGATATTAAATCCCTTATCATTCCTATCTACATGAATTATTATTACTTTTAAGATAATTAGAAGAACCTGAGATTGTTTAATTTTATTTCCTTAACAAAAGATTGAGATTTATTTATCTATTATTATTAAAGATAGTTCATTTATAAAAGTCATAAGAGTGCTGTAGAGTTAATAATAAGATAATAAAGAAGTAATAGTATTCTTATGCCATTGAGACAGTGTCTTGGAGAGACATTGGCTCAATGTAAATTCAATTACCAATTGTAACTTCACTTCACAGTCTCATGATTTTAGTAGATACTTATTTAATTAGTACATAATACTGAACTATATTAATTTTGGATAAGTTATAATAAATCTAATAAGATATAATATTATAAAATATATTAAAGATATTTATACATATTTTAGCCGAGCATAATGATTTAATTGAGCTAGTCATATTTTAAATTATATTATATATCGAGAAGTGAGGGTACAATATATATATATATATATATATATATATATATATATATATATATATATATATATATATATATATATATATATATATATATATATATTGTAACAGTAACTTTGTCAATATAAACAGGTGCAATAGAATATACAAGTAAAATAATATGAGGTTAGGAGTTATTTATCTAGAATTCATTTTTATACAACTACTCCTTTTTGCTTTAGCCACCACACATTTCAGACATAACACATCAGAGCATATTCTTAGAGCTATGGTAGAGGTTATTTTATGATTGTGCATGTAGTATTTATTGCTTTTATTTATATATATAAGCTAAATGTAATAAAATGATATGCTAATGCTAACAAAATAATTAATTTATGTGTTTTCCAGAAAATAACAAAATAATTTATTCCATTATCACTATAGTGAATGCATAAAATAACAATTAATAAGTTTGCAAATAAAGAAATAATTTATTATTGAGAAAAATGAAACAATAAATCAATCAATAAGTAATAAAATAAATCACTGGAATCTTCTTTGGGAATTTCCTTTCTTGTGTACATCATATCATCAGAAATTACAATAAAAATTCAAATGCTTTCTTTCTTTATAATTTTAAGTGATAACATTTTACATAAACCAAGAATTATCTTCATTTATTTCTAGATATCTTTTCTGGAAATAATTTTAAATATTTTTTATTAGAGATTACTCTAAAAAATTTAAGTCCAAATGTTATATTTTTATAGTTCTTTTTCACTAGGAAAATATCATTTTGACAAATTTGAAAATAGTATTTATTCTTTAATTACTTTTTTTAATGTTCATAAATATTCTTTTTTTATTTATCCTGAATATTCATAAATAATAAATAATATCAAAGCATGAATTCTGCCTTTAAAATATCTTACCACTATCTGGAAAAACTTTATTTCGCTTAAATATTTTTATTTCATTCTATAACATGAAGTGAAACGTTAAAGGTAATTATATAAGATGTTCTTATTCTTATTTCTTTTCTAGCAGCCCATTTACAAAGTTGCTTTTATCACTAGCAGTTGTAAAACTAATTGATAAGGAATGTAGATTAGACAATTGCACCTGGTTAGAAATCAAAGAGTTATTTACTTTAACTTAGCACATTATAAAAAAAAAATCACTTAGCACATTATCTTCCATGCAATCCTTAGTACAAAGAATCTTTTCATTTTTCTAGGTAAATTAAAAAACAATTTTCACTTCATATGTATATAAAAAAAGATTATTGGATAGATAATTTATTTTGCTTTCTTTTTTGTCCATCTCAAAAATAAGGTGGGGAATTAAAAATATCTATCTTATTTTAACATTTTCCCACTTGATTTACATATCAACACTTTAACTATATTTTTATAAATGTTCTTGGAGTCATCTTCACAATAAATTTAATGTATTTTATTTTTAACAGAAGGGAAGATTAATAAAAAAATATATTACATTATTTTTTGAAAATATAATAATGTAACTTTGGTATAGCCAATATAATTGTTACAACATATATATATAAATTTGATATCTGTATTCATTCCACACTATATGTAATTTACATATAATACATATATTATCATAGATATGTGGATGATGTTTTTATTTGTGGAAAACAAGATTTAATAATCAATTTATTTAATGAATTAAATCAGATTAAGGATATAAAGTGGGTTATAACTGAAGAGAAATACAATTCCATAAAATTCTTGAATATTCAAGTTACACATAATGATTACAGTTTGGACTATCTTATGTAAATTAAACCAATTGAAACTGGGGGTTTTATTCCATATGAGTCACATGTACCTATATGTCATAAGTTGTCTGGATTAAAATCATTCTTATTTCGAAATGAAAATTTGTGCAAATATTCTAGTGATAAAATAAAAAATGTACATTTATTTGTTAATGACTTGTTGAAAATTGGTTATTATAAAAATGCTATTACTAATATTATTAAAAAATTTAAAAGGAATCAACAATATAATAAAATTAAAAATAATATCAAATTGAAATAAATTTCAATGCCATTTATATCGGATAAACAGCTCAAGTTTATTAGGAGAATTTATAATGGTTTGTGTCATATTGCTTTTTTCTCAACAAATAATATAAATAGATTACTTAAAAACTCTAAAATTCAAAGTTTAATCAAAATACTATTATATATAGATTAATATATGGATGTGGCTTATAATACATCTGTGATTCTAAATGTACATTTGAGAAGAGAATAAAAGAGTGTATGCTTTTATATAATAGAATTCAAAAAGAGAAACAATCTGGAATAGATGTAAATAAACCATCATCTGTTATATTTGATCATAATAAATCATGTCAATATAGATTTAAATTTGATTATAAAAATATGAAAATTATTCAAATTGAACGTTGTCATAATAAACGTAAAATAAAAAAGGCTATGTTGATTTTAAGAAATCATCAAATGTTAATGAATCACCAGTCATCAAATGTTAAGATAACAGAATTGTGGGAAATCTGAATTGAACTATGGGTATTGTTAAAGGTTGTCTCATTTTGATTATTCAATGTTATATAGTTGATAAAGACTACAAATGTATAGTCCAAACTACTTCTAAAAATAATATAATTTATGTAAATTTTACTGTATTTTGATATATATATTGATTTGTATATTATATATATCTATCTATCTTTGTTTTAACATATATATATATATTGTACCGAAGTACATTGATATTTAATTAATTTTATGAGTCCCATGTTTTAAAATATAAAAATTTAAAATTGAGAGAATAAAATGTAAAAACTAAAGAGCAGGGGAATTTGTTAGTAAATAAAAATAAACTGTAAACACTTTTTAAAATAATAAGATTTTTTTAAAAGAGAAAAAAAAGTCTTGTAATAAAAAATGATTTTAATATTTTTTAAATGAATTTATAATAAAATAATAAATAGATTTTGTTTTATCCTGTAATAAAATAATTAAATATATGTGCATGTGTGTATGTGATTTTTAATAAAAAATAGAAGCAAAAGCTGGTTTATTTCACGAGACCAAAGACACTGCTGCTAATAAAGTTTTCCATTGTTAAAACAGTTTAAATAGCTCAACATTTTATTATTCTTTGGCTTGTGTGTGTGGTGCTTATTTCTTGAAGTAATATCTCCAAAAAAATGTTGCATTGTTAAAACCAATGTGGTGTGCAGTCAACCGAAGCCGCTCTATGCATTTAAGATCTGCAATTAGTTCAGAAAGTGATCATGTTTAAATAGACTAAACAAACAGCAAAGAGTATGTACACCAAACCAGCCACAAAAATCATACTATGTCACTGGATCTATGGAGGAGTTGTTTACCAGTTGTCAATAAGTTAAAAATAATTCTATTATGCTGTTTCTGTCATATTAAAAAAATCCTAGGTAATTATTGACTTTGATATCTTAACATTCCCGATTTCTTCTTAAAATAAAAGATAGACTTTATTAAAAAGAACTTTGAACTTTATGAATTAATCTTAAAAATAAAACCATTAACTTCAAAAAATAATATTTGCAATAATAAAAATAAGTAAAATCAGCTTCTATTATTAAATAATATTTTTGAAACAATTGCATGCACGTATGTGTGATTTTTTTTTAAAAAAAAAGAGAGAAATAAAATATAATGTAACATGTATACTTTATTTGCTAAAGTAATGTATTAAAATGCTTTATTTTAAATTTAAAAAAAGAAGTGTGTGCATTTCATTATAAGATAAAACGATTAATTTATTTTAAATAAAAAAAATAAATTATTTTTTTTAAAATATTTGTTTATTTTGATATGTGCAGGTAAGTATAAATATTTATTTTTCTTAATGAAAATAGGAGGGAAAAAATCTAATTATTGATAATAGTATTTCAGAAAAGATTTGTTAAGTTAAAGATATAAATGTTTTGGCATTCAGTATAATATTATTATTATGGTTTTAAAGAATTAAAGTATTATTTTAAATGGTTCGGGAAATTATTTTAATTTTTTAAAAAAGTAGTAGTATCTTTGAGGGGGCATTTAAAATACCTTTTGTTTGTCTATTAGTGGGTGGTTGGAAACTGATTGAGCTAGCGGGGATTTCAGGTATCAAATTATGCTGATCAGATAGTCATGCTAATTCTAATGTAATTAGCTGGTGCCTAAGGGATTTTTTTTCTTTTTTTAAAAATAAAAGAAAGTGTTTATTTGGTCAGTGTATATTTGGTAGTCGAGCATTGGGTGTTATTGGTAGTTCGCTACTGATGATAGTTGACACTTTACCTGAAAACCAACCACTTTCTGGAAGGGATGTTTAGGAGGACAAAGTATAATAAAATATTGATTGATATTTTTTTGTGTCGATAGTTGTTGTTGTTTCCCATATTTAATTGGTAATTTTTGTGGTTGTAGTTGAGAGGCAGTTGGTTCATTTGGTGCATCAATGTGGCGTGAAACTAGACATTTCAAGTGGAAGAACTGACAGAAGTTGTGGTTTGGAGGGGCATTCAGTGCATTAACGTAAATTATTAGGCGCAGTAACGTGGCCTGAAATTTAGTTGTTTAAGTGATAGGACCATAGTTGAATGGTCATTTGTCACATTAACATAGGACAAATGTAAAGGAAAGTTGGACATTGATGTAGAGATTTATAGGAGCCTGAAAATAGTCGTAGAAAATGATAGGATTACTATAAAACATAGTTGGGAATTCATTTGGCGAATCGACGTAGCTTGAAATTGGTTGTTTAAATAGAATAAACAACTTGAATTGTAGTTAGTTGTTTAGATGGTGGGTCAAAGTTGACCATTGTTAATATAGAAAATTTTTGTTGAAGAGAAACTTAAGAAACATATTGGTAGTACTTGTATTTTTTTTTCTGAACTGGCTAGTTTTGGTGTATTATAAAAGGTTAATTTTCGTGGATGTTAGAACGTAGAAACATAATTTTTTTAAGATAGAAAAAATAAAACACACTCTGAATGAGGAAGATAGATGAACATGAGGCATAGAATTAGAACTAAGAGGATGGGGGTTGTCTGTGCATATGTTGAAATTGAAATTTTTTGTATTTAGATAAGGTTAAATATGATTAATAATATAGTGGAAGAAAGTGGTAGTGAAGGAGGGTCAATGTTGGAAGTAAGTCCAATATATTTTAAGAAGCTGCAGATAGTTGAAGAGAATGTTTTTCAAACATTAGTAAATATGATGAAAGAGATGCGTGAAGATATAAATCGGAATCATCAGATAATGAAACAAGAAATTAGTGAACTTAGGACAGAAATGAGGGAAATGAGACAGGAATTAATGGGAAGAATGGATGTAGGTCAGGAAGCAGTAGAAATAATAAGGAAAGATGTGGATGAAGAAAGGACTGAAATTTTAAAATTAAATGGAAATATGGAAGAACAAAAGGTGGAGTTAAATAAGGAAAAGGTAAATCAATTAAAAGTAGAGAGTATGGAAGGAAGTAGTGACAAAGAATTGGGAAATTTAGAAGGGAAAATAGAGGGTAAAGAGGATGTAAGGGCTGAATTAAAGGAGATATGTAGTAACATGATGGAAAAGATAGAGCAGAAAGTGAAACAGATTGGACAGAAATGTGATGATTTTAGTTTCGGTGATAGGCAGGGCATGCGGATAGATACATTCATGGAAAAGCAGTTTAGTGTTTCAGTGTTTAAGGCGGAAGTGGGAGAGAACCTGTTAAAGCATTTAGAAAGTTTAAGCCATTTGTTTTCATTTAAAAGAATGCCAGAGGATAATAAAGTTGTGGTAGGGAGTGGTTACTTACAAGGCACTGCATGTAATTAGTGATATACCATAGGTGATAGGCCACAAACGTTTGCTGAGTATAGACGTGTGATTTTGAGAGCATTTTGGAATGAGGCTAGGCAAGATGGGATTATGTATAAAATATCTCAGGAAAGATACTCAAGTACTCAGGGAGAAACTCATGCACAATTTTTTTATCGGCAGATAGCAAAGCTTAGGGCATTAACAGCATTTCCTATGTCAGAGGGACAAATGATCAGAATACTGCGGAACAACATGCCACCAGAGATACAGCATTTAATGTTAAGTAAGGATGGGTGTTCAATAGATGAAATGGCAGAATTTTTAACACAAGTCAATTATACTCAGGAACCTTTAGATCGATATAGGAAATGGGATGGGCAAAATAATTTATTAGATAGGAAGAAAGAGCCACATGATCGATTATAAAATAGAATTATACTGGGATGAAAATTATAGTGAATAAATAGGAATACATGTGTACAGTTAAACAAATTTAAAATAGATAAAACTAGATTGTTTATAGGTTTAAATTCTGGGAAAAACTAAAATGCTCAGAATGATATTTTAGTTTCAGAGGAGGGATGGAGATAATGTACCGAAGTACATTGATATTTAATTAATTTTATGAGTCCCATGTTTTAAAATATAAAAATTTAAAATTGAGAGAATAAAATGTAAAAACTAAAGAGCAGGGGGAGGGGAAATTTAAATAAACTGTAAACGCTTTTTAAAATAATAAGATTTTTTTGTTTAAGAGAAAAAAAAGTCTTGTAATAAAAAATGATTTTAATATTCTTTAAATGAATTTATGATAAAATAATAAAGAGATTTTGTTTTATTTTATAATAAAATAATTAAATATATGTGTGTGTGTGTGTATGTGATTTTTAATAAAAAATAGAAGCAAAAGCCGATTTATTTCATGAGACCAAAGATGCTGCTGCTAATAAAAATTTCCATTGTTTAAAACAGTATAAATAGCTCAACATTTTATTATTCTTTGGCTTGTGTGTGTGGTGCTTATTTCTTGAAGTAATATCTCCAAAAAATGTTGCATTGTTAAAACCAACATGGTGTGGAGTCAACTGAAGCCGCTCTATGCATTTAAGATCATGTTTAAATAGATTAAACGAACAGTGGAGAATGTGTATGCCAAACCAGCCATGAAAATCATACTATCTCACTGTCTACGGAGTTGTTTACCAGTTGTCAATGAGTTAAAAATAATTCCATTATGCTGTTTCTGTCGTATTAAAAAAATCCTAGGTAATTATTGACTTTGATATCTTAACATTCCCGATTTCTTCTTAAAATAAAAGATAGACTTTATTAAAGAGAACTTTGAACTTTATGAATTAATCTTAAAAATAAAACTTTAAACTTCAAAAAATAATATTTGCAATAATAAAAATAAGTAAAATCAGCTTCTATTATTAAATAATATTTTTGAAACAATTGCATGCACGTATGTGTGATTTGATTTTTTTTTTTTTAAAAAAAAGAGAAATAAAATATAATGTAACATATATACTTTATTTGCTAAAGTAATGTATTAAAATGCTTTATTTTAATTTTTTAAAAAAAGTGTATGTGTTTCATTATAAGATAAAATGATTAATTTATTTTAAATAAAAAAAATACTTAAATTATTTTTCTTAAAATATTTGTTTATTTTGATATGTGCGGATAAGTATAAATATTTATTTTTCTTAATAAAAGTAGGAGGGAAAAAATCTAATTATTGATAATAGTATTTCAGAAAAGATTCATTAAGTTAAAGATATAAATGTTTCAGCATTCGGTATAATATTATTATTATGGTTTTAAAGGATTAAAGTATTATTTTGAATGGTTCAGGAAATTATTTTAGTTTTTTAAAAAAGTAGTATTAGCTTCAAGGGGGCATTTAAGATACCTTTTGTTTATCTATTAGTGGGTGGTTGGAAACCAATTGAGCTAGCAGGAATTTCTGGTACCAGATTATACTGATCAGATAGACATGCTAATTCTAATGTAATTAGCTGGCACCGAAGGGATTTTTCTTTCTTTTTTTAAAAATAAAATAAAGTGTTTATTTGGTCAGTATATATTTGGTAGTTGAGCATTGGGTGTTATTGGTAGTTTGCTACTGATGATAGTTGACACTTTGCCTGAAAACCAACCACTTTCTGGAAGGGAAGTTTAGGTGGACAAAGTATAATAAAATATTGATTGATATTTTTTTGTGTGTCGATAGTGTTTCCCATATTTAATTGGTAATTTTTGTGGTTGTAGTTGAGAGGCAGTTGGTTCAATATATATATAAGGAATAAATCATCCTTCACCAGTCTATAAATTAAAAGCACTCTAAATGTTGAACCAAAATTTTGAATAGAATAAATCCACCTATATTTGATTCTTTGTTCAACAATTTAGAGTCTAATTCATATGTTGAAAAGAGTGATTTACTCCCTTTGTTTACATAAAGATAGAGCTACTCTTAAATTAATGTTTACATATTAAATATTATATTATTATAATCGAGGTGAGAGAGATTTTGTCTCCAGCTTTGTACAGCTGATTTTAAATTTAAAAACTATTAAGTATCATATAAAATCTTACTGATATATTAATTTCATGCTGAATTAATAATGTTTACAAAGGCAAGCTTATAAAAATTAGGGCTCCAAGAATAGGTGGATTATTCTATTCTTGATCTTTTGTTAAACATTTAGAGTGCATTTATTTCTTAGTCTGAGAAAGAGTGATTTATTTCCTTTCTTTATATATATATATATTGACCTATGCTTAATGTAATGTTTACATATATATTGCCTTGACAACAGTCTGAATTTTTGATTGTCATCTATAATGAGATTGTCTTAGTATTGACTTGTTTCTAGTGATTACTTATAAACCCATTTAGCCTTGAACATTGTTACATGTATTATTTAAATAATACTTTGGGTACAATTTGAAAATTATAATTGCAATTTGTAATGTTATAATTGACTATTTATTAGTTTGCATTCAGAACAGGTTATATTTACCTGTTTAAGGAGATTTATTTAAACTTTTTTCTATCAATAATCTCAATCTCTGTGGTCAAATTACAATCTTTAGTGCCTATATAAATATATGGGATCATTAATAGAGATGTCATTCCACCTCTATTGCTAAAAGGAGATGCCTTGACAACAGTTTGAAATTCTTGTTTGTTATCTATAGGATTGTGGGCATAGAATATTTATGAGAAATATATAATTGTAACAAGCATTTTATATGGCTTTCCAATCAAATTTTTGTTGTCTTCTATAGTATAAAGAAAATATGTACTGTTATATTTAATTGCATTAAGAAATAAAGTTATCAATTGTATAAATCAAAAGAAATGTTCACACACATAAAATGAATAATCCAAAAATAAAAATATAGAATAAAATTATAAGTGCAACATTACAACACTAAAATATGTTATTTATGTGTAGAATAAACAGTTCTTATATTTTATATATTGCTTACAGGTTAAATTTTAGATTTGGAAAAGATTGATTTAGTTTACTTGAATATTTATTAAATAATAAATTATTTATTATAAAGGTCAATTTAAATTTAATTGAATAAATATCTGAAAACTTTAAAGTTTGTGATTTATTTATTCTGAATAAATATTTGTAAAAATTATTTTGTAAAACCTGGAAATAAAAGTGAAGCAATTGAAAAAAGACTGAAATTATTATTATCATTTTTTTCCTTTATTTTTGAACAGTGTTTCTTTAATTCAAAAATCTTATCCCTAACATTTTGCCTACCAAAAACCATGATCACCTTATTGGAAAAGCCAAAAAATCCCAATGCATGATAGAGAATACTCTGTAATCTAGACATCATGTGATAACTGGTATAAAACCTGAATTTTGAAAAATCATTTCAGTGTATGCAGGATCTAAACAGGCTCAAAATTTTAAATAGCCATTTTGTTTGCAATCTACATGATGGCCAGCTATATTAACTAGTTTAGGCATTTGCCTTTGCTATTAAAAAGAGTTCTCATCATTCTAGGAGAAAGGTGAACAACTATGGATAAACCAAAAAGCTCTCATTAATTAATTAATTAATTTTTATTTTTAAAAATCTCATTCATTATAATAAACTATTAGTGGAAAATGGATAAATTGACTTGTGGAATGCTGTCTCACCCCTTCAGTCATGAATCACTCAATTTCTTAAATTGAATGTAAAGGTAAATAGTTGATATATTTTGGAAAATTATATTTATTTATTTTCAAATAAGTTGCTGATTCAATCCTTTTTAATGCATAATTTTTGTATATCTTCATATTCCTTATTTTTTTCATAAATTCTCTAGTCTTAGTTGAAATTGTACTGGTAAATTGCTGCTTTTTTGTTGCAGTTTTTAAAAGTGTATCCGTTATTAATTTAATTCCTATCTGAATCATGTTCAAAATCTACTAATACTTGAAATCGATTTATAAGTTCTAATTTAAATTCATTAGAATGTTTCTGAAGATTAGGAATATCAATGGTAAATATTGTTTTTCATAATAATTTTTGTCTCCCTAGTTTTGGACATTTAAAAGAAGAGCAACACAGAGACTTTAGACCACTCAAAGAAGTATAAAAAGATGCATGTTAGGAGTAACAAGAAGAGATCGAAAACCCAATATATAGGTAAGAGAACAAATAGGTGTTACTGACCTCATTGAAAAAATTAAAAGACTGAGGTGGAGTTGAGCTGGAACAATGCTAGAAGAGATGATAATAGATGGACAATTGAAATCATAAACTGGATTCCAAGAGATTGTAAAAGATCCAAAAAATACCACATGTGAGATGGATGGATGAAATAAGAAAGTATGCAGGGGTGATGTGGAGAAGAGAAGCTAAAGATCGGAGAAGATGGATTGAACTTGGAGAGGCCTTCATCTTCCAGTGAGCTGATAATGATTGATGATGAAGTTGCTGATATTTATTTTCCAAATTATTATAAAAATAATTATTTTCTTCAATACAAGAAAGGATGTATATTCATTTCAATAATGTAATTTTTTTCTGTCTTTACTTATGAAAAGAAACATTTTTATAAATAAAAATGTTTTCAACTCAAATATGCCTCATAAACTTGTTGCTTACAGAAACAAATTTTGACTTAAAACGCAACGAAAATCACTTTGCTATGAATAATAAACTATTTGTTTTATCAGAGTAATGATTAGAATTACTGGCATCATGGATTAAAGATGTATAAATGAATGGATTAATTTTATATCTCCAATTAAAAAAGTAACGAATCTAATCTTTTGGATAAAATGCATGTAACAACTACAAATTTGTATCCAGTGCTTAAAGAATTCCGTTACAGATTATCAATGCTAAATAATTAAACATCATTTCTGAATTGTGAATTATCATAGCAAATATTAAATATAATAAACGTCCAAAGTATAAGCAATCTGAAAAAACAGTTTCATGTGTTAAACATAGGTTATCTTGGTTTAACAAGTAAGTTAAAAAGAATGTATTACTCTCTATGCTGTTTTCAGAAACAATGAAATTACAAAAATGAAATTAATTTGTGCAATAAACAGAACACATTTAACACAATTTTTCATAATTGCTTTTTTATTGGTTAATATTATAGTTGGTATTAATGTAATAACGTTTTCTCAGATATTATCATAACAGGCAATATTTTTATTTAATATTATTATTATTAGTGAGATTGAACAGGATTAAACAAGGTTTACCTTTGGTATAGGTTGTACAAATGTAAGTAATTATTAAACTTATATAAACAGCACTCTATATGCATGTATAAATTTTACTTCTTAAATTTCAATCCTAAAGTTAAGTGACGTTAATCATTCTTATATAGATGAGTAAATCTGTAATGAACTTTTTATGCATCGCATTTACATGTTAGTATTAATTTTTCACTGTAGGCAGCCTAATAATCTAGTTTTATTTTATTAGGCGGAAAAGATAAACTTTGTGAACAACATTATTTTAAATTTGTCAACGGTGTCAACAGGATGTGCACAGCTGGCTAAATCATAAAAAGGGTATGTGTTGCATTTTAGATCTTCATCTTTCAAAAAAAGTTTATTATAAAACTGATTCTTCTGCAAAGTCATATAAAATGCACCAAGCAACACTCACCAGCATTTATGAATTGTTGTAATATGCATGAATACAAAAGAGTTCATTTGCAGATATTTCTTTCTTCATGTATAATGCCAAGAGTGAAGCCATCACTTAGCTACATCTTTGAACCCAGACTACATACAATCTGGAACTAGAGAGTATAACCGATCTCTCCCAGGACAACAAAAACCATGCATGGTAATCTCCATATTATCATAATTGAAGAATTCAATTTACTGATAAGAGAATTTATTTTATAATTTAAAAGTGATCATTTTCTTTAACTATAAGGATATCAAAAGCTGTGTTACATCTGATTATAAAATAACAAAAACTGAATATTATCTTTACTTTGAGGTCATTCTATCGGCAAAATACAGATATTGATTGACTATTATAAATTTCAAGGCGCATATGATTCAGGTTAAAGCCTGTATTAAAAGTATTTACATATACTTCCCGAGCACTTAATAAATAATTACAACTTTACAATAGCCATTTAAGTTTTTTTTTTATACTTTTATTCTCTATTTAGTTTTAAAATAATTATAACTTAACAAATCATATGAATATAATTTTATTGTCTATTTAAGCTTGTTATTAACAGAATAAAATTATTTCAATCTTACAATTATTACTTTACCAAATAAATTGCGGATGCCATATTAAAAGTACAATCCTCCAGGATTAGCGAGTAGTTATATAAGAGTAACTAATAAAGGTAGGTAGGGATAAGCCAATGAATTCTTTTGTAGAATCCTGGCATCTTTGAAATAAATTAAAAGCTGATTCTGTCTTCAACTATTATTCAAGTTTATATATGTTAAGTTGGGTTGTGTGATCAGGAAAAATAATTGCATTTTCTAAAATTACTTGATATATTCTAATGAGGAAATTATCAAAGTGAACATAATTACACTGAATGCATAAAGAATATAAATGATATCAACATTAAGATACCGATGGACAGTAAATATATATATTGTAACTTTAAGTTTTGTATCTATAGCTAAAAAAAAATTATATAGTTTATTTCCTTTCAAATAAGTCAGTTTGCATATTAAGTGTAGTAAATAATTTAATCTGTTAAATTATTGGTTAAAAACTGTTTATTGTAAGATATAGTTTAAATAAGATGAGCTTAGTTATTTTTAAAAGTATAGGTTTAACTAATCGTGTAATTATAAATATTTTAAAGCCATATGTTTAGAATTTTTAAATGTTTAGCTTATCCTTAACTTAGAAATGCAATTATACACAAAATGTAATTTTAAAAGAATGTTTATTAAATATTTTGCTTTCAAACAAACATTTTAAAAGGCTTAATATGATTTTATAACCTTCTATAATGCTTGTAATTAGTTACAATTTATTTAAAAACAGTTCTAATCAATAGTTTAAATTTTCAAATATGTGTATGTAATTGTGTAATATTTGTTTAGACTCTGAAGAAAAGTGTTAAAGAAATTGCTTATCATTTAAGTTCTTTGTCCGAAGAAAATTAATATTTAAAACAATTCACTTCAAAATGTTTTGTTTAAAAATATTTATTGTTTTTAAAACGTTATTATATATAAAATTAACTAAATATATTGTAAATATTTGTAATTTATTGTATTAAAATTATTATGTCTACAAAACCCCAGATAGTCTTAAAAATTAATTTCAGAATATTTTCTTGATAACTAATTTTTGAGATTAAATTAATACTATTAATTAATGCCCTTAATTGTTAATCATTGATTTCTTCATATCACTCTAACTTATATAAAAAAAACTGACCATGTATTTCTTTATTTATCTTAATATGCTAATTCAATTGCTGTTTGATTTATTAATCTTAAGCTATAAATATCTGAAATGATATCTACTTGCACTTCCTGTTTTGGTTCCACTGTCTGACTACAGTATCTTTCCAATGTATATATCAAAAAAAAACTTTAAACAACTGATTATCAATGGAAGGAAATGATATGCTGTCACATAGCTTTATAATGCCATGAATTCTCACAGAGGTATAAGAAATTATATTGCTAGAACTAGAACTAACTTTCAATTTATTGCTGATTTAATCCTGAAGTTTAATTGAAATTAAGTCTAATATTTTGATTACCAGAACTTTTCTTAATTGTTTAATTAAATTACATTATATTATTCATTTAATGATAAACTGTATATTGTAATGGTCAGAAAACGTGTGACTCGTAAACATAGTGCAGAATTCGACCACCATACAGAACAGCAGCACCATCGAGTAGCGAAGCCACCCATGGTACTGAGTTCGAACATAGTTTATCGGTTCCACAATACAATCCATGAAACAACGCATCTGATGCGACATTAGTAAATATTTCCTTAGGCACGGTGGTCAGGGATATGCAAGAGACTCATGATTTTATTCTCGAGTTAGCCAATAATCAAACTAATATTAATTAAACATTCATATTTACATAATCGAGGAAATAGTATATAGAATGGGTATCGAATGAATGAAACGTAACTGCAGACGTATAGTTTAAAATTATTTATTAATACATTTTAATAAAACAATCATTTACTAATAATATTTGTGGATTTAAAGCTTCAGTAGCGGGATTTGCGACATGATTATATTTTAAAGAATACATTGATTTATTTAGACATTATTTTATATTGAGGATTTCAGTAGCGGTATTTCCGATACTGAAATGTTTACAAAAGGAATACATTTATTTGAAGGCGTAATCTAGCTACCTAAAATTCTCGAGTGAGTATTTCTAATGCATGCCTTGGGGAATTTATACCTTTGCAATGCAAGAGTCTAAAGTAAGATTTAAGAGTAGCGGTGGACATATATTTATTTAATTAAACTATTTATTTTATGACTAAGGGCAAACATTTATTTGAGAGTGAATTATGAAGATAATGCAGAGGCGGAGTGATATATAGAATAATAAGATTAAG
Source organism: Epiperipatus broadwayi (assembly GCA_028023455.1). NCBI lineage: Eukaryota > Metazoa > Onychophora > Udeonychophora > Euonychophora > Peripatidae > Epiperipatus > Epiperipatus broadwayi. The sequence goes on along the minus strand of JAQFVV010006311.1, from coordinate 3,522,260 downwards.
TGAAGGAACACGTGGTACGCTTTAGAAAGGCGATATGGAATGGCAGTATATTGAAACTGCAATGCCATGAATGAGTTTATAAAACTGTCGGACTGGTCTCTGCCACAGCCCGATGAAGTAAGGTGTCATATAAGCATAACCAGGGACAAGCGGTATGTGTCGCAATTTGCCAGCTGGCTGCATGACAGGTCAAATCCTACGGGAGCATTTATTTTGTCCGCTTGTGTAAGACGACGGGGGTTAATTTCAACCTTGAAGAATCTGGAATATTTACGGCAGAATAGATCATTGCATCTTTAAAACATAACACATGTATACTGTATAAACGATTATGATGAGATTTCAACAGATTTCTAACTTGGTCCTACATTATCAACATTTATTAAAGAACATTGGCGACTCTCAAAGAAATGTAATTTTCTGGAATTATTCATGATGATTTAGTAAATACAAAACATATATATAAATTGGGAATTATTATAACTAATACGTCAGCCATTTGCGAAGTTGTAGACCCCTGCATTACAATAAATGAAGCATTGAATGCGTGTCGATTTATATGAAAGTTAAGTTATTAAAGAAAGTAAATATTAATGAAAATTTGACACGCATTCATTGTTTTAAGCGATCATAGATTTAAACTTTGAAAATTGAAATAATTATGAGCATGCAATAATTAAATAATAACTATAGATAGAAATGTAGATTATAGAAATACGCACCCAAGATAGAATGAGGTAAGCTAGATTAGTAGAGAAATTTACACATTAAGTTAATGATTCAGTTTTAGCTATACATATGGTAGTTTTTACATTTTATAATTTAGATAAGTATTATGAAGAAGAGCTATAGCATATTATTAGAGTACTCTAGAGTTTGAACACAGACAGGTACCTGTTTTATAAGAAGTTTTCTGATTCCATTAGTTTAGCAGAAAAAAGTTCACGAGTGGCAATTCTTTCTTGTATTTAGATATTCATTTAATTTCATGGCAGCAGCAGCTTTCTCATTCATTTCAGGCAGCAGATCTTCATGGTGAATTTATGACGGGCAATGGAAAGTTCAGCATCCGATAGGCCATCTCCCGATGGAGAATAATCTAGGTGCTTTACTCGGTCATACCTTGGCAGGAACAAATTATTTTATTATTTTTGGAGACTCTCAGTGATCGAGAGCAAAGCTAAAGTTTAAGTGAATGTCTCCAGCAAGTCTAAGATGGCCTCTTTTTTTATCTTGATCTTTCACATTTTTGTTAAGATATTTTTAGGTTCTATTTAATCTGCCCTGAGGATAATCAATGCATTTTGTTGGTTTTTAATTAAAGAAAGCTGCCATTCTATTGTTTACATTTTACATTTACTAATTATATTTTGGGGAATTTTTCTTTAATTAATCTATTATCTATCACTGACCGATGCTTTTAAATTTCCAAAACAAAAAGGGAACATAAGATTATTTTAACTTTTAATTAAATATTACATCAGATATTTTTAGAATTATTATTAAATGAAATTTAAACAAAGCAATAAATACGAACTTTATAATCCAAAATAAATGATTAAAATTATACAAAATTATATAACTAAAAAAAAAATCTAAATTATATTATTTTATCCCTATTTATTGCGTTTAATTTGAGATCGAAATGTGTGCGTGTTTATGCTAAATCCTACATATATGTATACATTTCTAAGATTGCTACACACATAATTCGATACCAAAAAGTTTAAATTTGGGCGGGATAGACCGGTCAGTGAGAGACGACAGAAAAAGGTGAAACTTAAGATTCGAATACGAATCTTACTGTTTCAATATTTGCTTTATTATTATTATGTAAGTGTTTTTTGTTAAGCTTACAATATAAAGCAGGAATATACAACTGTCAGTATGCATATGATTATAATAATATTTGTAACAGAAATTTCACATCTGCTATTCATTATATATTTAAAACAGAATTATATATTTAATATAATTTCAAATTTGGAATAATTTATTAATGCTTATATGCCTATTAATATTATTGACTTATACAATTATATTATATATATATATATACCACATTCCAAACTTAACATCTCCAGAAATGAAGTACAGATAAATTGATTAATTTGAATTAGTTTAATTGCCTTATTATTTTTATAACAAGCATTTAACATATAAGATAAAAATTGGAAAAACATTTAAACCTATGTCTCTCATATTTTCCATTGCTCTCAAATAGTCTACCTTACATTCATCAATATGGATTCAAATCTATTATATGTTAGTAAAATTGTTTGAGTATATATATATTTTTAGCTCTGTCAAGAATTTTTTTTGATTATCATTAATAAATAAAGCTACACAAAGACGTTATATTATTAAAATAAAATTTAAAAGTTTGCCTGTCAGAAACCAAAATCCATTTCAAGGCGGATCACAGAATTACCCAAATACTTGAACCTTTTGGGTATTACAATTTTCATATGGGATCATCAGCATCTGGGGGGGGGGCTTTCTGATTAATAAAACTTTGGGGCCATCTGAATTTAATTGCCTTATCCTGAGCCTAAAGACTGGAAACAATACAATTAACATTATTTACTTATATCTGCAGAATAAAGAATCAGTAATCCTGAAAGTAATACACAAGATCAACATGGATATTTTCTCCTGCCAAGAGCCATCCATCCTCTTCGAGGATTTTAATTTACCATATGAGACATTTAATAAAAAATATATTTACTTAATTAATAGAGGATTTATGGTTGGCTAGGCTTATTTCCCCTTAGCTGCATACTCCTATATAAAGAAATATAAAACACTAATTGATCTGTTATATTACACCCCAGACCTTCATTTTCTTTTTTAATTGAGACATCTCTCAAATGAGTGGTCTTGTCAGACCACCTGGCTTTGAAGATCTTGATTGATGTAAAAGATGCTGTCCAGGTTCTTGGTGGACTTATGAAGACAAGAAGGATGCTTAACAAGATCCATGCCCCTGCAGCTATCTTCTCTGAGATATACATTTACCTCCAGAAAATTAACAAGTCTGCCACCTATTGAAGCATGGATTGCATTTATTGAAATAACAAGATCGCTTATTGATTTCTATACATGAAACCAAAAAGGACCAGTCAAGCTCATGCAAGATCTAAATAATATTCAAGATAGGTTAAATTCAGATCCAAGTGTAATGGGAAACACAAAATTGATTCCAGAACTGAAAGAAAGATATAAAGATTCACAAAGGGCATTAGCAGAATTTATTGCAATCAAAGAGACAAAAAAATTTTTTTCCCCAACCACCACTGCTGGACAAAAATCTATATTCACTGGCTGATTGGTGCAGGGAAAAAACAGATTACACTAGCATTCTTTCTCATTGGTGGATAATTCTACACAAGCACCATAATGCTGATGAAAATTCACAATCACTTTAAAGGAAAATTGCAAAATGGTGTAGGACAGCAAAATTGCAGAATGGTGTAGGACAGAAAATAATACATAATTACAGCATAAACAATGATGGACTACATGGGATCACAGAAGCAAAAATTCTTCAAAAACTACAATCAATTCCTGATAGCACACACCTGGTACCATACACAGTGCCTAAATTAGTGTTCCTGAACTTCAGTCACTTCATCATTCCAATAGTTAAAAACATGATTGATGAGTTATCTAAGGGGTGCAGGGACATACAAAGTCTCTACCCAATCTTACTGGTGCCTTTTGTAAAAAAGCAAGCCATCCCCACAGACATGAATAATTTAAGGCCTATCTCGATGACCCCACAATTAATCAAGGTCATTGAGAGCCTAATCAAAGACCACATATAGGATGTTATATACAAGCATATATCATGTTCACAGTTTGCCAAAAAAGGCTCTTTGACTGCAGATGCAATATTCCAGCTTAAGCTTACTGTTGATTACATTAGAACATCAAGGAAAGCTGTGCTGAATGCCATCTAATTGGACATTTTGATGGCATTCAACTCGATCAGAATAGATACTCTGCTTAAAATTCTAAACAGATATTCCATCTCAATGGTATTTTTAACAATCATTGAGAACCTCTTGATGAACAGGGAAATATTAATGATCCTTTATGGAAAGGTTGCCCCAGGATTTAAGCCTTTATTTTCTATCCCACAGGGCTTCCCAATGATCACTCTCCTATTCATTGTACATATAAATCCTCTTCTCAAAAGTATTGAATCACTTGACTATATATTCCTCCAATTAAGAAAATAATTAAACATCTATCCTACATGGATGACATATTAGTGATTCTCCCATCTGAAAAACATATTCTGAAACTACAAGAGGTGATAGCTGAATATTCAAAATGTTATGGCTAAAATTTAACTTGATGAAGTCTGCAGCTTGGAGATTGATCTCGGGACAAATGGTTGCCTCAAGATTTGTGGCCAAGCTGCAGAAATTTCTTGGTTTTCCAATGCACTTGTCTTCAGTTTCAATGAGGAGCAATATCCAACAATCCCTGCTGGAGGCAACCAAAAAGATAACCACATCATTGTCTGGAATATATATTTCCTTCTATGGTAAAGTCACATTATTAAACATGATGGTACTAGGAATATATATTTCCTTCTATGGTAAAGTCACATTATTAAACATGATGGTACTAACAAAGATTAATTATTATCTTCCTGTGATTAAGCCCACTAAATGGTTCATCTTGAAAATTGCATCCTTATGCTCTGGGCTGTTCTGGAAAAAGAGAGCAGTAGCAATAAGCTACAGATGGATGCAATGACCCAGATCCATTAATGGAATCGGTCTCCATGACATTCCTACCTTATGGTTCCAGAAGTTTTACAATTTTCTCCATAAATTAAAAATGAATCAAGAGAATGAAGAATTTCTAACACTCATCATTCCCAACAGACCGGCCTCCACCACTGCGAAGAAGAAACTGGCTAGATCTACAACTAAACAAGCTTATGAAATGCATAACAATCAATAAAGACACATTTCAAAACAAATTAACATACTGGCAGTCTTTAATATAAAACACACTGACTTAAAAGACCATCTCTCAAATTTATCCATCTCAAATGTAAATTAATAAGAAAATTCAAAAATGAAGCTTAGAGTCCAAATATCTGAATTATCTAATCAAAACCAAAGTAAATGCATTACCTACTAATGAATTTTTAGTTAATAAAAGAAGGTACTCAAAAATTGATTCAACCTGCATGATTTGCAAAAAAGAAAGTGAAACCATCAACCATTTCAGATTCAAATGTAATCAGCTAATGCAACTTAAAAATATACTATATGAGTCAGATCAAGGCAAATCAATCTAAATTATTTAATTTGAAAGAATGTATCAGAAAAAAATCACACCCAGAAATTAGATTCTCATTAATTCTTGATCATCTATTATGGATTACTAGATTTAAGCTAGTATTTAATCATCAAAATTTTAATCATATTAACTTCATGCAGAGCAATCTAAAGAAAACCAAAACAAGAGATAGCCTGATAACCCCTGAGGTTATTTTTACCATGACTTGGGACATGCTGAATTTATTCTCTCCATGGCTCAACCAATAGCAGGATTCTCCAAAAAGGAGAAAACAGAAGAGTAATTGACTCAAATGCGGGAAAACCAAATGAAGGAATGAAAAAACATTTTGAACAAAATATGTACCAAATAACCTCTAATGTAATAATGTAATCTTTAATAAATTATTTTGGAAAGTAAAATTTAAATTATATGTAAATTTAATATATTTAAATCATAATAAGTATTATAAATGTATATCACTTATAAAGCATTTTTAAAATGCATAAATAATCATAATCTAAATACTATATTTTCATATCCAAAAGTTTTTAAGATTTAAAGAGTTTATATTAAAGTTTATAGAGATCAAATTACCAGAACTTTAGTATCATAAATATGTCTTTAACATAAAATTTATTTAAATCACCTTTTATTTATCAATAGAAATATTCCTGGATTATTTAGCTTAGAGCTTCATATATCCTGGTTGTTGGTTGTGATTTTTTTAATCCCCATTAAAATATTTAAATTATATTTAAAACCTCTGCTGCTGATGGTCACATTGTGTATAATACCATTAGCAAATCAGTGTAGTCTCTGGAGAAGATAAGAATTCATGGTATTTTATTTTTATTTATCCAGAAAAACATAAAATTAGATTTGTTCACTGATATAGGCATGGATTTTGCATCCTCTAGCCCACCATCATTGTAAAATCCATCTCAAATATTTTGGTTATAGTCATTGTCTAGCACAATGCAGATAATTAATTCTTTCCAAAACTTCTTTTTTCTGCACACAGACCATAAAATTTTCAGGTACAGTTCTCCACATTAGTTACTTTTCAAAATAATCTAAATATTTATATATAAATTAACAATTGTTCTATTAAGCACTTTATAATCTTAAACATAAATTAAACATTTCTACTTTTTTAATAATTTAAATTGCTCTAAACAATATTTAAAATCAATTAATGCAGTATTGAAATTACCATGTATAATATTTTAAATAATCCTTAAAATATATTATTATTTTTGTATAAATAATAATAACTATTATACATACATATGCTTACACACGTATATAAATACCATATACCACATGCCTACGTATTAGTCTTATGAATTGATTACTCCCTATATATTGTAACCGTTCGATTGTTGTCCCAACTACATAATATCACCAAAACATAAGTGCGCTAAGAATTGTAACCTCGATCACCAATCAATTCCCGCTGCACATTGTCAGCTATTAAGAGCTGTAACCAAAAGCATATCATGCCATCTATATTATGCACCAAAGACCACAACCAACATCTAGAGCAACTTACCACAGACCAAACCAATGATATAACATAAACTTTTTATGATTTAATTTGATCGCAGCCAGGGTGTACCACGAAGACCTATCATAGTAGTATGATAAAATACATTAAACAAATTATAAGTATGTAATGTTATTATCTTTCAAACCTTAATTTGCGATTTTCATTGTATGAGACCCGATGGCCGACCATGTACAAGATGGCATAATTTGTGGAACTACATAAGATTATGAAATTTTAAACCATCTATATGATTTTTAATACAAATGCTAGTCCAGGTAAAGCTTTGCAATAAATAAACATAAATACTTGGGTTCTTTTTTTATAGTTTACTATATCACTGAGACTCTTATTATACTGACAAATGACAATTTAAAAACGTTAAGTAAATATATTCAATCATGTCATTATCTGGTAAATCTGTTTACAGGTTTAATAATCAATTTATATTGTATACTACGCAAAGCTAAAATGATGGAAAAGGTAAATGGGATTTTATTGTACCTTACACATCATAAACTACCAAAGACGAAAAGCATCCAAATGTTTTCTCAAAATATCACTAAACTCTTATATCATGTTGACGATAGTATGTACTTCAATGTATGCTCTATCCAAGGTTTATGATTTCTGATTTTACGAATGACAAATAGCAACGGCACAGTAAGTTTAATTATAAATCAACGTTTATTTACAAATTTATGAATAATAAGTAATTAATTCTAATGTTATAATTAAAGACATAAATAAACAAATAAAATAAATAAATTATAATTCCATCGACTTTCTTCAATAACATATCATAGGTACGGTTTTTAAAAACCTAATCATACCTTATATTTCAATTTGATATAATGAATGTATTGAGGAAATTATACTAAATTCAACATCAACTCATGAAACATCTAATGTCATTTCCAGATTCAATAAATCTATACCGTAAACTTATAATAATATAATAAATAATATTATATCTGTAGGATTTAGCTATAATGCAATCATTAAATAAAGTGAAAATTTAAACTTACATTCAGGTAAATAATAATCAACCAACAGTTAATTATTATGAGGTAACTTGAATAGAATGTCCTGCTACAATTTAATGATCTAACTTATAAATTATACTTACAAATGGAAGAAGATGATTTAGCAGAATAACTAAAATACTTTGCCCAACTTATATCTATGAAGTAAAACCATATTCCTGTGGATGCATTCATCTACACATAGGAATTAAATAACACTAAACGCTTTGTGGATTTATACACCATCATAAAGTAATAAGTATAATTACACAATTCCGTGGATTAACCACCAGCACAGGAATGAGTGTAAAATACAAAAAAATGGCAATTAAGTAATCTGCGGATTAACCACCGGCACAGATTAATGCCTTTTAACATTATAAAACAACATTACTATTTACTTCACATTAAAGTGCAAAATCATCCTCCTCAGTTATTCTGACCATTCAGAAAACACTAACATTTTAGCAAATGTGGGTTCTTGCATAATAAAATGTTACACTAATCAGGACAACTAATGTACTAACTTATCTTGCTTAAAATAAAACATATGTAATATAATATAAGTAATATTAGTATAGGAATAGAAATCTGGAAAGACTCACAAAATACCTCATGAAAAATTGATACATCTCATAAATTCATTTAGTACTTTTCAAGCTTTTTCGCAAGCGCTATTCTCTTGAATAAGTATTTTATTCAACCCCTATTAATTTAAACTTAATAAAATATAACTTATGAACTTCACATGCAAGTTCATATAACGATAAAATTAAAGTAATGCATTATTCATCAAATACATAAAATCTAACAGGTGTGTGTGTGATATAAATTAAATGTATAGCATTTTATAGTTCAATACATGAATTCTAGCAGGTGTGTGTATCACAAATTAAATTGTATAGCATTTTATAACTACAAATATGATCCGTGAAATCCATGTACGATGTGTTGAACAATAAATATACGAAGTAATAGCTACAATTATAGTTGAATTCCATACATGTAATTTTATCCATTTGTATTAGTTATTATAAGCACTATTAGATTAACGATTTTACATGGCTCCATAAACATGAAACAATTCCAAAACATGACACGCAGAGTTTAAATGAAAATGTTTTTTCATAAGTTATTAATTTCTACATTTCTCTATTAAAACTGTTCCAAGTTTATCACATCCATGCTAATATTTATTTATCCACGCTTAAATCTAGGAATACTAATTATAGCAATTAATTTAATCATTCCAAACTGACGATAAAATTAGAAAATAGCTTTGATTAATTATTTGAAGACTGTTTTTATTATCCAAATGGTAAACAAATTAACTAGCAAATATATTACTGGCATTGCAAAGTTAAATATCAATCAATACTATATTTTTTATTAAAATTATAAACGGAAATATTAAACTATGTTAATAACTTTAACATTTTACTTTAATTTAAACTTCTTCTTTTTTAAAAAGCAAATTTTCATATTTATAAAACTTCTGTAATTAAAATACTTATTTAATTTTTCCAAATTGTAGAATAATAAATATTTTAAAACATACCAAAATCTTGCAATTAATTCTGCTTTTAAACTGGAAAGCTCCGACATATTTCAAATGTAATATTGGAAAATTATTACTAGCGATTTGATCCACCTGGCTAGCCGACTTGAACAGACTTTTAAATTTAGCAATTCATCTTATTATTAAATACCACTATGTTATTTTTACGTTTATAGAAAACTTTGTGGTAATCCGTTTACTTGTTAACTATTTTAAAATAAGCTTATCATATTTACACCATTTGCCTTTTACCATTTTCTTTTCTTTCTCCCCCCAAAAGCAACACTATCAGACGATCTTTTTTTTTTAATTCACGCTCCTTTCTTTTTTACATTGAAACGCATACGTAATTACTGTATTTATTTTTAATAATTAAATTTAGTTGAACAAATGGTTTTTTTTAATTCAATGGAAATAATTTTTAAGACCATTTTAAACAAATAAAAATTATTATTATTTTTAATAATATTTTACCAAATTTAATGTGTTGTCAAAATTTTTAAAAAGTTAAACATTTTGATATGAATTAGTATATGGAAAGAAGCAATTTAAATTTATTAAAATAATATAGACAACAAGTAAGGCAAAATATTACCCATTCTCTCTAATAAATTATTTTGAATATAAGAGAGTAATCTGTTCAAAGTGCAAATCAAGCCAATCAAATCACCAAAAGAAGACAGAGAAATTTTTATACCAGTTACATCAATTATTATATTTTATACTAAAATATATGGTTACAATATATATAAATTAAATACTGCCTAACGCTATACTAGTAATTATAAATAAAGTAAAAATTTATATAACATTACAATACTAACAAAAAAGCTAAACTTTACTAAAATTCTTTTACTACCATATTCAACTAAACATTTTACTTGAAAAGGTCTATTTGTTAATATATGAAACCATGGTTGTGGAAAAATTTTAATAAAATTTAGTTTTTTTGGCTAGTATTGTAATATAAAAATTTATATATATATTATGTTTAAATGACTCTACTCCCTTACTTTGCTGATCTGGTCTCCATAAATAAATACATTTTCAGTGCTACAATACCACCCCTTTTTTTATTTTGGCTTGCTAAAAATGATAATAAGCGTGTGAAAGGCATATTCTTTCTATATAAATAATTAGAAATATATATTTTAAATGACCATTGAAAGTTCCAAACATAAACTCTAATACCAAATAATAGGTTTGTTTGTTTTTTTAAGTTTAATTAGAAATAAAACGATATTTTTTATTTCTAATTCAAGTCATTGCACTATTTTTAAATGTACAAAGTCTTAGAAAACTTACTTCTCTTTTTGACAACCTAGGAATAATAATAATAGTTAAATATTTTCTTCATAATAAATGCAAGAAAATATTTAATCCAGTATGTACAATTCTTTGGGGAAAAGAAATTATTTTTCACAGGAAATTAAAAGATTTGGGTTATATCATATATGAACATGGATTAGAAACATAAAAGGACCTCCTTTTATTTCTAATTAAATTTAAAAAAAAACACCTGTTATTCAATACTAGAGTAAAAGTAATTTATTCTTAGAACCTATTGATCATTTCCCTAGTAAAATTACTGTTAAAGCAATTTCTATCAAACATCACACGATCACCATTCTTTATGCTTACACAAGCTGTTTTTCACAGAGACAAAACTCTCCATACAGTAGTACCACTCATTGCAAGCCAGAGAAATCAATGCATGCAGGAAGATTTATGCATAAAATCCTTATCTAATGCCCATTCATCCAATATTCCCAGACTAGATTTTAGCTTGTGGCTTTCATCAGTGAAGAGTCTTGGCTCTGAGAGCACATCTAGATCTTAGAATCTAATGCAATCCTCCAGCAACCATATTTTACTTTTTAGCTAACTACAAAGTTTTGAAGAAAGCACAATAATGTTTTCAAGTTAAGCTCATTAGCATGTCTAGTTGTATAGATCAAAATTCATACTTTTTAGTGTCTTTGGTTATTTAATAACCACAGTCACCATACTCCTATTGGGCAAGCTTCTCAGTGGTAAAAACTATAAGCTAGAAACTAGTCTGGGGACATTAGATGAGTGTGCACTAGATAGGGATTTTATGCACAAACCTTTCTGCATCCATTGATTCCTCAGGCTTGCACTGAGTGGTGCTACTGTGTGGAGAGTTTTGCCTATGTGAAAACCAATTTCTAATGATTAATATGCAATAATCTCATTATTTTATTTATCACAAATCCTCCTCCAAAATATTTCATCTAACATTTGCAGGATATTAAAAGAAAACAATAGCTCTCTAAATTTAAATCAATACAATAATTTAAATTAGAAATTAAAGAGAACTTTTTCTGCTTTTTAAATTAACCTCAAAATAGGTGAAATATTGTTGGATGTTAGAATAAACGTGTTTCACCTTTATAAGTGTTGATTAATGATTTTTATAGTAGTATCATTGCTAAACATTTATGTATAAAATATCACTACCCATTGCTTTATTTACATTATAAATCCTTGAAAATATTTAATCTAATATATATATATATACATTGTAGCAACATTGTCCACCAGAAAGTCAAAAAATAATGTTACCTGATTATTTAGATCAACAATGTTCGAAGCTATCTAAACAATTTCATATTCTCACAGGAAAAGGATATCTTCAAAGTAATTTATAATTTTAATAAATTAATATCATATAAAGTAATATTTTAGTTTTAACAATTAAAAATAACAATAAGAAATTTTTGTATAAGATTTTTGCAAAAAGAAAAAATTTCAACTAAGAATTATTTTTGTGGAAAGCATAGTTCCATATATATTAGAAGAAAGTATGCTTATTAGCTAACAGGAGAGTTTTGAAGAGTTCTTTTTTAGCAGGGTTCATTAATTATCCTTGTTCTTCAGCTTTAATAAAAGTAGAATATGAAAACGGTATTACACAAGAAAATAAGAAAAGCTGCATGTGGAGAACAACAAGGAGAATCAAAAATGAAATATATGAAGATAATGAAATTCTATGAACAAAAAATCTCAGATAGAACTGGGCTGTACATATCAGTAGAAAGATGCAATATATAATTTAAATCTTTAAAACAGAATCTTCAAAGTTTATAAAATACCTAAATAAACTTATTAGATAGATAAATTAAAAAGTTTGGTGAAAAGATTTATAAAAAAAAAATGGTTCTGATAAAATGGATTCTGCAATGAACTGATAATATAAGAAGATTATAGACAACTATAGATAAATATAGAGAATGTAGTAAGTATAGTTACATGCAATATTGTCAATAGCCTAAAACATCTAAACATTTAATGTTAAAAAATACTGATATCAAAAGAGGATTGTTTGAATTGAATTGAGAATGGGCATGTAAAATTAACAAGACGAGAAGACATTAAGAATTTTATAAATAGAATTTTAAAAGCAAAAGTATTTTTATCAAGTTAATTGCGAAATTTTTAAATGTTATATTGATGATGATTAAATTAACATATATTAAAAATTATGTTATGTTTTTTATACTAACAATAAAACTTGCTTATTGGTATTAAATATCAAAAAATTAAAAATAAAGTAAATAGAATTCTCTCTCTCTCTCTCTCTCTCTCTCTCTATATATATATATATATATATATATATATATATATATATACACATAATATAATAGTAAGTAAGAGATTGAATGCTATATGATATGAAAAATAAAAGATACTAATCTTCTGTGCTCTATAATACAGTAAATGTTATTATATTTATACTAACAATAAGACTTGCTTATTGATGTTAAATATAAGAAAATTAAAAATAAAATAGAATTACATAATAGTAAAAGATTGAATGCGATATGAAATAAAAAATAAATGATACTAAACTCTTACACATTATAATATGGTAAAAGTTAATGTATTAAAAATTATAATGCAATAGTTTTACACTTATAAAACTCCTATAAATAAAAATACTTTTAGCTGAAATATGAATTAGACAAGTTTATTATATTATTATTTTATTATTATTATTATTATTATTTTTTTTTTTTTTTTTTTTTTTTTTTTTTTTTTTTTTTTTTTTTTTTTTTTTTTTTTTTTTTTTTTTTTTTTTTTTTTTTTTTTTTTATTATTATTATTATTATTATTATTATTATTATTATTATTATTATTATTATTATTATTATTAAGGAAAATACGCATACAATTACAGTATAAATCTTTTAGGTATACATTTGTTTAGATTTGTTACACTTATTACAACAATCATCAGTAAATAATTTTCTAAATTAGAAAATATACCCATTTGATGCATTAGTTACAATTATTATGACAAATTAATTTCATGATCAGAGCGAGAAACTCATCGTTCAAACTTAGTTTGTAATTATTATGTAACTGGTTTTATATCAGAACAACTGGCTCTTCGTTTAGTGATTTAGCCGGTGATCATTATGCAGTTCCTACTTTAATTGGCAGCAATCCTTTGTTATACTCCATCTGACTGGACCATTTATTTTTTAATCTTGAATTAATATTTAATTAGCATGCCTGAGGACAGGCTCTTCATCTAGTGGCCTAAGTTGCTCCCATGTGTCCCGGAAGAGTTTTTCCGGTGTTAACAAGAGATCTCTGAACATAGTCCTTCGAATAAATTTTTTACATATCTCCCAGGGTTCCTTACTTTCTTGCTTAAAAACAAAATAATTTATGGTTAACCACGCGGCATAAAGCAGGAACAGTCCCATTCTAATCGCAGCAAAAACGTCACTCGTTTTTTTTATTCTTAGAATTTTCATGTTAGCTGGAAGTACTCTGGCTATAATATTGAATTAGACAAGTTGTATTAGAAATAATCGAATAAAATTGTATATTTAGCTTGAAAATGATATAAATTCTTATCATAATTTAAGACGGTACGATTGTAATTAGTTTTTATAAATTAAAAAACCAACATATGAAAAAAAAAAGAGAGAGTAGCTAGTGTCAAATATTATTAAAATATGTGATCTGATCATGATTTTATTTAAGAGCTGAGATTACTTTTTAAAAAAGAAAAAATAGTAGCCATAAAGAAATTGGCTTTTAAAACAAGTAACAGTCTTGGACTATTCGTAAACTAATCAATAAAATTGTAGGAACAAAAGTAAAACAAGGAGAATCATAATAAACAGAGATTAAAGAAAAATATAAATAGATTGATTAATAGTAAAGCTATATCTAAAATTCAAAAATTTGTGAAATTATAATTTAGTTTTCAAAGCTTTAAGCCAAAAAAACTTTATTTGTGTTAAATATTTAGATAATTTATAACTTGGATAAATGATAATTAATTTTCTTCATACAGTTAAAATTTAGAACAATACAAATAATTTTCTTCATACAGTTAAAATTTAGAACAATAACAAAAAAAAAAAAACATTAATAAATTATACAAATTTATTATGTAAGGGGGTATTGAAATGTACAAAAGTAAAATTTAAAAAAATGAAATTAAAACTACAAGAAATATGGGTGAGAAAGAAAACCTTAATGATAGAATAAAACATACACCAAACTATGTTATAGTTAATTCCACATTTAAAAAAATATTGAAAAAAAAAGATATATTAAGAAATAGCTTTTAAATTGTTTTTTTTAAACATTTTTAAGTCTAGAAACTACAAAATATATTTTCTGTTAATTTGTAATTTTCTATAAAATTATAATTTCCATGTGTATTAATTTAATAATAATTAAATAGTTATACATACAAAAAAAGAATTATTAAAAAACAGCTTTAATGAAACAATTGTGATTTTAATTATAAATATACCGACATTTCGGCTAGAATATTATAAAGGTGGTTGTAGAGGCACTGTAAACCATGATTTATAAAGAGTTAAAGTTCCACCAATAGAAAAAAAAAATGTATTTAAAATTGAAAAATAAAATAAATATCACAAAATCTTCAGAGCAAATTTTTAAAAAAAATCCAAATAGGAAAAAGTTTGCATGTATCATCATGTTTTTTATTTAATTTGGGCTTTGTAGTATTTCAATGCCTTCTATGGTCTTACATTGGTAGAGTATCACATCTGGAAGAATCCTGGTATTAGAGAAATGAATATTGTGACCTGAATCCATAGCATGGAGTGAGAGTGCTGATCATAATGAGTGTTGCTTAACTGCACTACCTATTTAACTCTTCTAGTAATAATGTCATAACTACATAAGAACCTTTACAAATGCCACATAAAATTTCACAAACTCCATGAGCCAAAAGGGATTGAATCTTTAGGATTGCTTATGATGTTTTAATTTTTAGTTAAGTAGTATATGCTTATATTATGAGGCTCATGGAGTTTTATAAAATTTCATGTCACATTTGTAAAGCTTATGTTGATATGAGTAACTGTCACATCAATACTAGAAGAGATGAACATGCTAATATAGTTAAGCAACACTCATCATCGCCAGCATTCTTAATCCATTCTATGATAAATTCAGGGCACAATATTGATTTCTTTAATACAAGGATCCTATCCAGATGTTATTCTCTCTACCAATATACGATCAAAGAAAACATTGAGATATTAAAAAGACCAAATTTTATTATCAAATGTGATAGCACATGTAAACTTCCTTCTATTTGGAAGAATTTTTTCAAAAACATAACACTCTGAAGATTTTCTGTCTTTCATTTTATTTTTCAATTTTATATACCTGTTTGTTTTCATTGGTGAAACTTTAACAATGTTATAAATCACCATTTACAGCATCTTCCAACTATCTTTCTATTTATCACCCATTTGATGTTTTGTGTGATCAAACTGAAATGGTAAATTTACACTGATGGACCCTCGATATATCATTTATATCTATAACCCATGAAATTTTTTTTAGCAACACACACACACACACATATATATATATATATATCAAAAAATGATCAAATTTTAAATTAAAACTTGTTCATAATGTTGTCTTTGCAACATAATATATTAAAAATAATTCAATAAAAAATTATTTAATAAGACAACTTTTTAAAAAATATTGTTTAATAAACCTTATATATATATATATATATATAAGGTTTATATATATATTTATATATATATATATATATATATATATATATATATATATATATAGTATTTATATAATGTAAATAATAAATCAGTATAATTTTTAAGTCTCAAAGACATTGAAGTAAGTTGTAGGATATTAAAAGAAAGATTGCTACAACTACATCTAAAAATGTTAAACTTTTGTAGTTTATGAAAATACCAATTAGTACTAAAGTTTAAAAAAAACTAAGGCCAAAAAAAAATTTAATTAAATTTGTAACATAATTTATAATTTGAGTAAATAGTAATTATTATTTAACTTTTTATGTATTTTTAAAAAAATCATTTATATTCCGTTCAATAATTTCTAAAATAATTAGTGTTGTTTTAAAAAATGAAATAATATTAAAACTAGAGAACTCGTAGCCTAAATTTGTGATTACGATGATGTATTACTAATAGTGAAATGGATCTGAGTTCAACATTAAATTAATGAGATATTGGGAATACAATATTGATGTGTATAACTAAGAATATGCAAAGAAATATAAAGACAAACATAAATATGTTAATTAGTAATGAATTCATTGTTATTAAATTGTATTTATAATGTTAAATTGTTTTTATAGTTAATTGAAGTGATATAAAAATATTTTCATAATGATATATTCAGTTATGACATGAGAGTATTATGCATGTATGTATTTAATATAAGAATGCAAGTGTTATTATCTAGTCATCAATAACTCAACATCATTTCCTTATTTTAAGGGTCAATCATTGTCTTTTCATTCTTTTAATAAACTTAGTCCTTTGGAAGTGATGCACTAGGTGTTGAAGGTTGACAATCTCTAGAGAAAGAGTTTAGAATGAATAGTTGATTTATTTCTGAAATTTTCCTTTTATACATCATATTATATGATCTTATGCTTTTACTTAAGCATTTTTAGATTTAGTGGACATTTTAACTTGGAATCAAATTCTTCGAAAATGCTGTTTATGGCCTTAAAATATAAAATCAACTTCTTCAATCTTTTTTGATATCCAGATTCTTTTCTAAAAACTTGTTGATTTTCTTTTCTGCCTTGTTTTTCTTTATGTTCATCCAGTTGTATTAATTCCTCAGTTAATTCTTCCATGTGTGATTGCATAAGCTCTTCGATTTTCTAATCATCAATTAATTGTCAGTATTTTTATTCAAAGTTGAACAAAATGCTGCATTAATTATTGAAATTGATACATCTTGAACATTGTGATGATTGTTTGACTCATAGGTTGAAGGAATAATGCAATATTTGGTGATATTACTTGCTGTTATGATTCCAGTTGAAATCGTATAAAGGTGAATGGAATACTTCCATCAAAATGCTTCTTGGAGGCAGGTTTACATTTTACCATGTTTTAACAAAAGATTTTTTTCAAGTAAAGAGGTTGGAGATTTAATTTAACATTAATATATTATAAATATAAAAGTTATTAATCAAACTGCAGATAAAATTGTCTATTTCAGTAACTTGCCTTAATTTCTCAGTCAATTCTTTTTTTATAAGTTTCAGTATCACATTTTAGTTGACATTTTTAACTCTAATATAAAAGCGATGACGAAGTAATAAATAGCATTTCTAATTGAAACGATATTTAAACAATATTCTAACTGTACTTAATTTGCAATAAATCAGTAGTAAACAATTGGATAAGATAATTTTCTTCCTGTGTATTTGATAAAATAAAAATTTAAAAATTTGAATAAAATTGTTTAATTTGAAAAAATACATATCTTTAAGATTTGAAAAAACAAATGATACACCGTTTTAATGCTATCATTTATTATGGCGTATGAAATTTTGTGGTTAATTTAACTTTGAACAAAATGTCCTACAGGAATCATAGCAAGGAAATAGATTCACTACTACTTTTATCAAATTCTTTAATTAATTTTGCCACTGTAGTCATAAATTTGACAAAAATAGCATTAACCATATTTAATTGTGAAATAATCATAACTAAAAACAATAAAAATATGATTTTCATAGCATGTATGCTCACACTTATGTTGTCAGTCATATCTATACTATAAGCTTACTCAACATTTCATGTGCAAATGATAGTTTATATATATATTATTGTCACCTTGAAATAACTGTTGTAGATCCAGCTATATTTATTTTGTTTCTGCAATATCTTCTGAATTATTTTACTCCTATTAACAAATCTTCTGATCTTCTGAATTATTTTATGTTATTTATAGAAAGAGATCTTCAGATTTTAATTAAAATTTAATAATTTTTACATCCCTCTCCCTTTATTATTTTATTGAATTAACGTTATTACTTTGATATTTTATTTTTTTCTGCTTTATATATATATATATTACTTCTTTTAATTTAGCAAATAAAGTTCATCTAAATATTTCATTATTAACTTGCTATCAAAGCCTTCTTAAGGCTCAAGAAATTACGTTTCTTTCTTCTTCTATTTTTCATGTGTCAAAGTGCTTCCAGGTCAACTCTTTGACATATGAAAAAAAAAAAGAAATTACGTTTCATTATTCTTATAATTATCACCCAAATTAAAGTTGCTATTAATTGTTAGTTAAACTGACAAAAAAATATCTATTAAATGACTAGGAATTTCTATAAAAACTCTTTCATTTTTTTTATTGCCCAGGAATATATTAACTTCTTATTAACCTAGGGTGTTTTCCTCACAATATTAAATTATTCACTATTTTCCTTCTATTTATTTTCTTTATAACTTGTTAAATAATTTAAGTATGTGAAGGTAAGTCACATAAAATTTATAAAATCTTAATATTCTATTATCTATATATTGTACAATCAGTATTTATAATTACAGATAAAAATATTTTAAAAAACAAATGCTTTGAGTTACATCTATCTGTTCATAAATGTAGAAAGGCCTGTGATGATATAATGCTTAGTCATTCACCTGCAACATTAATATTCTGATATTTTAATCTCTTGAAATAAAAAAGTTTACATAGTTGAGAATTTCTAAGTAAAGTGATGATTTTTTAAATATTCAATCATATTCATTCAGTCATCTTCAATGTAAATAACCATAAAAATGTATTTGATGTTCAATATACAAATATTATTCAAATTGTAAAACATTTAAAAATTCTCTGTTAATTGACTGGTTAAGTAAGCATTGGTGTCTATTTTAGCAAAAGACTTCTAATCTGTAATGGTCTAGTTAAAACTGTATATTTTCCCATTTTAAAATGTGAATCAGTTTATAGGGGAGGGGGTTTGTTACATGTTTACATAATTTCTGGAAATATTTTTCTCCTAAAAAAATTATTCAGGAAATAATAAAAATACTTCACAAATGTTCATTAAATCTTAAGGCTTCTCTTAAAACAATAAAAAATTTCATTTTTGAAAATATTATTTGGCCTCCATTAGGAAGGAAACAGGGGAAATTCAATTTAGATCAGAATCAATCTTTTTTTAAAAATCTTCATTCGAAACAATTTTTCTACATATATATATCTTAATACAATCTCTAATTTTGATTGTGTTCATTTCAACAAAAATTTTATTAACAATAAATAGTGATTACATACTAATAAAGGATAGATAAATGAATAAATTGTACAATAATATGATTGTATAATGTTCTATTTGTCATCTGGCTAGATTGTGTTATGAGAGTACAATTGTTATACTCTTATGTGGTTAGGTATAGTGATGAGATTCTAAGAACTTGTTTAATGGAATAAGCATTTTTTATATAAACATGAATATTTTCTTTTAGAATTTCCTATTCTATAATGGTGGGTAGGTGGGAGTTGATAATCAGGAAAAGGAAAGAGCAGTTAAAGACCAGGTGTCATCAAAGACTTTACTGGAGGCCAGGAGCTGGTCACATTTCTTGATTTTTTTGAGCATTTGATAAAACAATGGTATGATTTGTGAAAGGGGGAAATTCCATGAGAGTTTTGCATCTCACTATCCATATGGAATAAAGGACAAAGGTAGAAAGCCTTATTATTGAAAAAACCCATTATGAATGGCATTTTCAAGTGAGAAAATCATATCAGGTCTTATGTTGGAATTGATTATAATTATATCTTTCAGTGTTTTAAGTCTTGGGCACTGGTGTATAATATGGTCTATGGTTTCATCTTCACGAGCATACAGACTACATATAGGGTCAATGCTGGTAAAACCTCTTCGGTGATAAAGGAACCAATTCATGGGAAGCGCATTAAGATTTATTTTAATGATGAAGTCAAGGAATTTGGGTTCCAGACTCCATCTTTTGAAGTGTGTAATGAGTCTTTGGTTGGTTACTTTAAGGCTGGTTTTAATGGGTTGTTGATTATAGCTGATTATATTGTATGCTTCCCATAAGGTGATTTTTTTGTTAAGGTTAAAGGGCATTATTGGGTTATAAAATTGTAGGTGATCTATAATTTTGATTGTGTTTGCAAGTAAAGTTAATAGTTATGAAAGTTTACAATATAAGAAAAACAATTGAGTTCATCTTATATGTATCCTTGAAAAGATCTACAAAAATAATTTAAGGTTATTTTATTTTTAAATAACATTATTAAAAAGTTCTTGTCCTCTTTATCTATTTCTTTGGTCACATTATTTCTCTTTAAATGTGTATATTAGTACAGAATGCATCAAATTAATTCACTGCATGCCTTACTGGTCAACTGAGTTAAAAAGATGAGGCTAACATATCTTAATCTACTTTATTCAAAATAAATCTCTAATTATTTTAATTATTTTATGAGTTAGAGGCATATTCCACCAATAACGATTACCTATTTTCTATTTAAATACGCAAAAGTGAACTTGTTGATAAAGTTTGAATATATTCATAAGCAAAATGCACATATAAACATGGCTTAATTATTGCATACACATTCTATGTCTATTATAATGTGGGCGAAGATATGTGTGCGCATAATTGTGCATATGTTCAACTTTAATATCAACAAGTTTGCAATCATGATATTTAAATAAAACATCGGCTAATGTTTCTGGCAAGAAGATTTAGGAGTTTAAATCCTAATAATCACAGGTTTATTTTGTAACCCCCATTCCACCACACACATATACTAAAAAAGTGATTCCCATTTTTTACTAGGTCGATAGCGTAAGAGGATGTAAAGTTCATATCAATAATGTTGTGAATAAATTTTATGGTTATATTTGTTTCTCAATATTGATATCTTGACAACCATTTGAAATTGTTAATTGTTATTGATATTGGAATTGTCTAAGTGTTGACTGTTTTTAATGATTATATACACATATGTGTTATCTGTAAATAATAGTTCTAATAATGTAAATGTTGTTAAAAATTTAGGATATAGTTAAAACTCAGATAGGATGTTTGAACCTACTGGCATGCCTCCACCATTTGCAAGTAAATGGATTAGTAATCTATTCACACAAACTAACAGCCTAGTTACCACCACAGAACAAACACTACAAAACAAGAAGTCTTATTGGGATATATATAAGCTTATAAATCCAAACCAAACTACTTTGCTTTCTCAGCTAAGAATAAATAACAAGCAAATAATCACATGTTCTAAGAACTGGCTCTTTGAACCCAAATATATTGTCTTTATTCTCAAATTCAATCTCTCCTCACTTCCTACCAATCATTTTTTTGGTTTAGAGAAGGGGATGCACAAAGATTAATCCACAGTGTCAATTTTGCCAGACTAATGATGAAACAATCCAGTATCTCTTTTATTTCTGCTTTTTTCTAGCTCCAATTCATGTTTTCGTTGTTAGTAGTATGTCACCTGGAATAACAGATGTTTTTTCCATTAGCAAATCCATAGAAAATGGCACCTTCTTCATTATCAGACTTTCCATTTTTCTCCATTTTGTAGTTTGGCTTACCAGATGCAAGTTAATATTTACCCAAACCAATCGCAACATCTGTTATGTTTTAACGGAATTAATCTCTAAAATTAAGGATAGAAACTAACTTCTGGCTTCAGACCATTTGTTCCAGGAAACCTGGACAAGAATTAACCTCAGATACAAAACACTCATTGAATAAAACTAATTACATCTTTGTGTGAACATTAACAAACTACTCAATATTCACTTTATCATGAACTAATGTTTTCTAACTGACTACAATGTTATTGTATTTTTATTTTCAAGAATAAATTTCTCCTTTTAATAAAAAAAAACTTAGGTATGATGACAAACAAATCACCAGGTGATGATTAAGTGGTTCACCTTAAACATTTGGGGATCCTATAAAGTTACAGAAATAGTGAAAAAGAAGAACAGTGGGTTAAACAAAAGGACCCAGGAAGGTTGGTGACTACTTTGAACTTATTAATTCATGAAAGGGAAAAAACCCTCCAAATCTGCCTCAGACAAGAATAAGAAAGTCATTATCAAAAACGATAAAATGGTTGATATAAAATCTCATAATATTAATAATAAAAATATCAGAACTTACCAAACCCATAGTAAAACCTCTTTAAAAGACAAAGAACCAATCTAAATCTCAACTCTTAGCCTCCTATAATAACTATTCTAATCACTCTTCAACAAAAAACGATAATTATTGTAGAGATCAAAGAAAATCAGAGGATGAAAATTATTTTAAAACGTTAGAGACCAATAAGTGTAATTAAAATGAACAGCAATTAGAACAGGAAGTCTGTACTAATTACTCAAAATATAAAACAAATATATTTTCCCACTCTTACAAACAAACACAAAACTTCCCAAAAACTAGTTTAAATCCAACTCAGGTTAGAAAGGATATAATACGGCAGGAAACTCCTATCAATGAAAGTGGGGAGGAACCCCAGAGGGTGATAACTCTAAAGATAAAGGTACAAATGATCACAATAAAGAAAAAATGCTAATCGAAAATCTTGATGAATTTGAACACACTAAGATTAGAGAAAACAATTATTCAAACAAGAATCAAAGTATAGTAAATCATCCAATTAAAAAAACACCTCTAAATAAGAAATCTTATGCTGATGCTATGATTACAAAAATGAAGTTCATTAGGAAAATAGACAATCTTTTAATTCTAATGAAAATTCCATTCTCAACATCATTGATATTGACACAGATGAAGGCTCTCAACTTGATATACTAAATGAAATAAATGATTTCAAACAGATCTCAGAAGAAGAATACCAAGACATTAATACAAAATTTAATAATTCCATCCCTGATTTGCTCTTAAACTCATTTTCTAATTACATTAATGATAAAACCTTAATACTAGCCATAACTAATCAACAAAATAACATATACAAATTTCCAATCGATAAATTTTACATGGTGATGAAAAAAGACATCTGGATGGGTATCAACCAAATTCTTACCCATATGAATGGCTGATATATTATGGTAGAGTTTAAAATCTATGTTCAATAGAATACCTTCAGAAATACAATAAGAAATTTGGAAGGGAAAATAATATGCACTATAGACATCAATAGAGCCATCAACCTAGCTGGAATAATAAGAATTGCTTAATGGGATTTGGACAAACAGACTTAGAAAACATCATTGGCAAATTCGGTAGAATAACAAATTTCAAATATATATATGACTACAGGATAATGACAAATTCTCTCAAATACAGCTACCTTCTCCATCACCTTAAGTAAGGGAGCACACCACAATGACATCCCAATGGTGATTTACTTACTGGATCACCAATGGCTGTCACTTTTTGTGGTGTAGCACCTCAATGCTTTTACTGCTTAGCAAGGACTCACCTCATTAGAGATTGTGAGGCCAGAATATGTAAAAACTGTGGCACAAAAAAAAAAGAGTGCATAGATGTCCAAAAATAGAAGATAAGAGGATAACAAACATGCAAAATATAAATAAAAATATCTTACTTTCATCCAACTGGATGGACTCAGAATGGAAACAGAAATCAACAGCATAATGGCATGAGTACTGATACTAATTCTACAAATGTAACACTACAACCTTAGGAAATGGAATACCTACTCAATGAGATAAGTAAAACAACAATCACAGATTAACAAAGCCCAGCATATGAAGAATCAATAGACCAAACCAGCAAAATATATAGCAATATAATCACCACCCTGGACCCACAGGTAAACAGTGATATGCCTGAAAGAAAATCAAGGGAACATAGCTCAGATAAAACATTAACTAATTATATCCCTAATAACTTTATGACAGAGAGCAATCTAGAAGTTGACTCTACAAAGTATTCTATAGACCATGAAGAGATTGAAAAAACATCAAACTCAGGTGATTCAAATAAAAATGGTCCCATGGAAAAAATAAAGAAGAAGAAAAAGAAAATAAGAAAGCAAATAAAGAAGAGCTATGACACAATCTCTCCACCCAATCTAAGCCAAAGTAGTGATGAAGATCAGAAAGGGAAAAAAAAGATTCACCATATCCAGAGACCAGGGGCTGTCATACAATGACTAATGGAGAGAAGAAAATTCAAGATAATTGGGAACAAGAAGATGAGTTTATATTGAAGGGCTAAATCTCTTATAATAAATCAGATAAATTCCAGCCAGATGTCTCATCAACCAAGGAATATAATCTATATACAGAATATTCATTTGAATAGAACAGATGAAAAAATTATAATAACAATGATGGAATAGAAAATGACTAATGAGTAGCTGATAAGCCAATTCAAGCATATATCATGAAAAAATGAATTAAATCAAGCTAAAATTATTTGGGATTAATGTCTGTGGACTTAATACACTTAATAGAGTTCATGCAATGAAAGATTGGATAATTAAACATAAACCCAATATTATATGCATGGCCAAAATTTATAATAATTCAAATCATAAAATTCATCTAATCTTTCAAAATCTCAGCTATTTCAATTGCTCAATCTCGATGACTGCCACAAGAGGAGTGGCAATTCTAATCAATTCCAGTCTAGATCCTCCTACTTACTAGCTTTAGAATGTTACATCTTGATTCAAACTGTTTAATTGTACATTTAACCAATTTCAGATCAATCTAATATTTATATTTGAAAAATGATCAAAACTTAATTAGAAACATGATCAACATCATAAACTCAGTCATTGCATCCAATCAATCCCCAATAATTATTATGAGTGATTTCAATGTAACATATGACAAATTTAATAAAAAGTATGTTCACTGTCTCAACAGAGTGGTCATGTGTGGAGAAGGCCGATTTCCCAATAATGCCTTCTCCTTCTACACAAAAAAGACCACTTCACTTATTGATCTAATTTATTATTCACCGAGTTTGCATTTTAACATCGATGGTAAACTCTGGCCTGTCTCTCTCTCGACCACCTTGCTCTAAAATAGAATCAGGAGGGCAATCATTGATGGAATGGATGGAACTATTAGAATGCTACTCAAGCAAACAACTCCAGAAAAGCTATTCTCTGAAGCCTATATCTGCTTCTATAAAATTGACATCCTGAGAATGCTGGTGGAAGAGGCTTGGTTCTCCTTTATCACCATTCTCTAATACATAATCAGTGAAATTGCATTCAACAAAAAAGGACCGATAAGACTGCTTGTAGATCTCGAATCAATAGATAATGAAATTAGAGCAACCACACAATCCACCTCAAATACCAAATTTGTTGAACAGGTCCTTGCTCTCAAAGGTCAATATAAAGACTGACAGAGATCTCTGGCAGAATATTTATCCATCAAATGGGCTCGAGATATCTGTCATGCCAGTGGTGTTGGTCTAGGAGCTACATCCAATGGGCACTGGGAGTGATGAATAAGAAAGCCATACCACAATTATTAACAATGAAAGACAGTACACTCATAGGTTCAGAGATGATAAATACTAGTTGGCAGCATTTTCAAACAAGCCTTCAATCAGAAAAGAGAGTGGAGACATCAGTGAGACCATATATCTTGACCCAGACAGTTCTTAGGATATAACTTTGGAGAAGATACAGCTTAAGATTAGGAGTCTTACAGAAAGCATTCACCCAGGAGCACATGGAATACCTAAATTCATCCTTCTCCATTTCGAAAGAGTCATAAGGAGATCAAAAACTTATACCTGATATCCCTTGTTCCATTTTTTAAAAAAGAGAGAGAAAGCTTATGATCTAAACAACCTAAGGTCCATTTTGATAATGCCCCTATTAATAAAAATAATTGAAGAGCTAATCAAAGATCAAATACAAAACAAAACCCTCAAATTTATTTCTAATGATCAATTTGCTAGGAGGGGGAGTCATCGATTAATGCCATCAGCCAAATGACGTTCCTTCTAGATTATATTAGAGCCAAAAGAATGTCTAAGCCAATTACCATCCAACTGGATATTGAGGTGATGTTTGACTCCTTCAGACCAAACCTTCTGATAGACATCCTCCAAGAATATGAGGTGCTGAGGGTCTACCTTAAAAGGATTGCCAACCTACTAACAAATAGATCCATATTTATCATGATGACTAGAAAAGTTGCCTCTGGGTTTTATCCTTTCATTTCAATCCATCAGAGATATCCACTCAGCACACTATTATTTATAGCATATATCAATCTGCTGCTGAGAGAGATTGAGAGGTCACTTTTGGGAGTATATGTGCCTGCCATCGGACAGAAGATAAGGCACATCAGTTATATGGATGATGTACTTGTCTGTCTCCCTTCCAGCAGGTATATACCCAAAGTAGAAGAAATTTTATCCAATTATACCAACAATTTCAAATTGAAATTTAAAATGACCAAATCAGCTACACAGAAATTGTTGAACAGAAAGAGAATAAAATCAAATTTCATGGCAAATTCGCAAAAATTTCTAGGTTTTGACTTTTACAAATCAAATGGATTGATGAAGCACCAAATTGAAGAATCACTACTAAGCTCAACACAATGGGAAATCACTTCACTTATCAGGCTATATATCTCATTACAAGATAAAGGTACACTACTCAATTTGCTGGTGTTCCTGAAAATCACCTATTTTCTGACTGGGATATGCCCATCCAGAAAATTTGTTTAAAAAGTAAATGCCATTTGTACAAAACTGTTTTGGGGACAAAAGGTCACCACTATCAGTCTCCAAACAGAACATTACAAACACCAAGAAGACTTAATGGCCTTTGTCACTCCATTTATAAAACACTAATTATACAAAATAACTATAACTCACTATTTAATATAATAAACAAATACCCAACCATATTGCTCAAAGAAGGCATCATCCCTATGGATCAACCCCCACCAACTAATAACAAATGGATTAGTTATTTATATACAAATATTCAAAAGGTAATTGACATAAAAGAAAACCCAATCACAAATAAAATAAAATACTGGAAAGTATATAAATTACTAAATGGAGAAAAATGCATAATCGACAGAAAACTGGACATCAATCAGCAACTGATATATAAATCTCATTATTGGTTCATTGAACCAAAGTACCAAGACGTTATAATCAAATATAACCTGTACTACCTCACCATGAATGCCTACCTGGAACACCAAAGACATATAAGGAAGATAGATCCTATGTGCCAGATGTGTGGCAGGGAAGAGGAGTCCATCGATCACATATTTATAAGATGTAATAAATTAAATTACCATAGAACACTCCTCACAAGATGGATAAACAACCCATTTGGGCAATTTATACCTATTAAGTGGTGCATCAAACAAGGCATATATGCAGAAATAAGGCTTACAATCTTCATGTACTTTGCATTATGGTGAATATGATGTAAAAATAACTATTAGGAAATTAATAGATCCACATGAAATGTTAACTAAAGAAAATCATAGAAAAAATCAAACAAAGAGATAATTTAATAGCTCCAGACTATTTGGTAAATGCCACTTAGAGAAAGTTCAAATAAAAAAGATGATTGCTAAATCTACAGAATTGAACTGCAGGAGAAGCAACTACATACATAGAAGTAAATATGTTAAAGCTGAATGATTTACATCTGAAACCATAGTGTAACAAAATAAACAATTTATATTATATTGTAATAGCATGTAATAACAAATGTAGGTTTGTATCTCATAATAAATTTCTCTTAATAAAAAAAAAGTCAAATGATAATTGATGAAATTGCTGTATTTTACAACCTAGTCACTCTCTCTGCTTTTGAAAAGAGAACATGATTATATATATATACCAACTGTTTTTTATATTGCTATATCCAATCAGAAATTTCAATTTATAGCACCCTCTAAATGCCAGCACTAAAAAATATGCAAACAGTTCTATTATAACCAAATTTAGTTTGAATAAGTTTTATCAAGTAGTTTAAATATCTGATAAATAAATTAGAATAAGCAGCCAAAATGGCACGACTTTTTAAAAAATGAAATAACATTTCTTGAATCCCCTCTGATATTCTAGCATTATTATCAAGTATTTAAACTTTTTAGTTGTCTAGTGAAAATGAATTAACTTGTGTAATTAAAGAAACTGATCTGAGTTTTTATTTGGATATGGGCTTATAATATTATAAATTAACATTTGCTTAGAAGTATGCTATCAATCGATACTTCTAATATATTTGACATATACTTTTTAGATAATAGTTGTCAAGTTTTGTGTGAAAGCTTTACTAGTGTATTTATTAAAATGAACATTTCTTTACCTGATGGTATACCCTGTCACAATCCATTATTTTCAAGATCATTTTGCATCAAAGGAAAATGTACGGTAAATCTAGATTATTATTTTATTTAAAAATTAATCATATCTATTCTTGCTGTATTATTTTCACTAAATACAGATATTAATCTTTCAATATTTTTTTTTGATAGATTAATAATTTTGAACATATAACTGCTAAAAAAAATAAATATAAAAAGATATTACATGTTTTAAAACTCTGTAAAAACTGTTTATTTTTAAAACAAGTAAGGTATTAACAAGTTTTTAAAGAAAGTTAAAATAATTTTTAAGAAATGAAAGTTTATTGTTTTGTTTATTTTAAAATAATAGTTTGAAAACAAAATTATTTTCAAAAATATTAAATATCAATATAAATAACTAACAGAACAAATATAATTCTGTAATTGCTATGGGATTTGGACGATTGCCAAACAAAGAAAAAATTATAATCGTCTGTTTTAGAAAAATTGCAGTGATCAATTTTTTTTAGTGTTGCTTATAAAATTAGAGCCTTAAAAATAGTGGAATACTTATATATGTGTAAATATTTATAATATAAAATCTTAGTTTGAGTGTTTGCTTCATCTTTTCAGAAATGTAGCTTTCTTCATGACTACCCTAATAATAGTGAGTAATATCTAAGTATATCTGGCAATATTGGATCTTATTTGCAAATGCTGTAACTTGATAATATTAAAAAGAAATTTAAAAGTTAATTGGATTATAAGAACTATCACTGAGGAAGAAAAGTAGACATATCTGACTTCCTTAATTATAAAGTGCATCTACAAAAAATGAGAAATTATTATTCTGGGAAAATATTCAAAGAATCATTTATAAATTTCGTCACAAAACTATGGCGATACATCTCATTTTTAAATTGGTGCTACTATCTAAAAGTGTTAAGCTCAACAGAAAACAAAATTAAAATAAATTTGGTAAGAACTTTCACAACTACTTATTGACTAAATAATAATTTATATAACATTATCAACGAAAACAATTTTGCAAAATATTTATTTTCTGTAAGTAAAAACTGAAATATTGATTTTTTTTTCCTATTGTCAAATCATGGGTTGCCAAGGTTATTGGTCCCTTGACCTTTAAAAAATTACTTGGCACCCCTTATTTAATATAATAAAAAATAAGCAGTTGAAGAGTATACCATGCAATGAATCATGTGCATACACAGGGATGAAGATGTAACAGAGGTAATTTAAAATCTCTATCTAGAATTATTTCTTTCCTCAGACCTATCAGTTTTAAGCATTTGGCTCATCTCAGTGAGGAGCTAGAGACATTCAGACACTAGATCTAAACTACCACCTCAAAACCAGCATTTATCTAATATATAACTAACTATTAAGTAGAAAATCTGAAATTTTCAGACTTGTATGTCTTTAAATAGGTATCTAACTTAAATAGTTATTTGAGTCTGAAAACACTTCAGCCTCACCATATATTAATAGCCTCAGCAATATAACACCACCAAAACCTGAAGGGCAAAATTACTAATAATCAATAAGAGCTTGTTAAAGCTATTGTTATTCTCCCTATATTACATATTTGTTATACAAGCTTAAAACAAGTCACTCAATATATGACATGCTTCATTGATTATTATAATTTTGTCCTTGAGGTTTTGATGATGTTATATTGCTGAGGCTATTAATATATGGTAACGCTGAAGTGTTTTCAGACCCATATAGCTATTTAAGTTAGATCAGCTGGTTTAAAGACATTTATGTGTCTGAACATTTCAGATTTTCTACTTAATAGTTACATATTAGATAAGTGCTGACTTTTGAGTTGATATTTTAGATCTAGTGTTTGAATATTCCTAGCTCTTCACTGAGATGAGCCAAAAACTGGAAACTGATTGGTCTGAGGATATGGATAATTCTAGATATAATTTTAAACACTTTATCTTGTAGCACTTATCAGTAAGAGCTTGTTAGAACTATTGGTATACTCTCTATATTACATATCTGTAATACAAGCTTAAAACAAGTCATGTGATATTGCTTTATTGACTACCCACACCCACACACACATATAT
The DNA here is from genome assembly GCA_028023455.1 of Epiperipatus broadwayi. Lineage (NCBI taxonomy): Eukaryota > Metazoa > Onychophora > Udeonychophora > Euonychophora > Peripatidae > Epiperipatus > Epiperipatus broadwayi. The sequence goes on along the minus strand of JAQFVV010006311.1, from coordinate 3,491,083 downwards.
ATATATATGATACTATTAATGCTAAATATATAATTCATGATATTACAAACTCTAGATCACTAAACAAATGAAGATTATTGGCGAAATATTTGTTAGAGAGAAAGTGGTATTTGTAGTTTCTTACTGATGGTCTTATATATATAACAATTTATATTGCAGATAAAAAAAATTAAGGGATTATTTTATGTAAACAATTAGATATAACTCTAACTTTGATGTTGTAAGAAAATATCAATTATTAATTTACATTCCTGAATTAACAATTTTCTATTAATCTTTTTAATAACTTTTTTATTCTGAACTTAGATAGAAGTAAAAGGAGATCCTGTTCTACTTCTAACACATATCATATTAAATCTATAAAAATATTTAATTTAATATATACTTATCATATTATGTATTTTTTCTGTATAAACTATTTGGCTTTGATTTAATATCTTACAAACTTAAAAATTTAACAGATTCAATGGAGAAAAATATATAAAAAAGAAAGCTAGATTGATATAATGCAAATCATTACTTACTATCAAAAAAGTCGATGATTTGAAAGCTCCATCTCTAAAGTTCTTGTTTAAATATGATTTTATATTCTTTGTTCTTTTGTTGCTTTATTAATGGTTTAGTCTAGAGTAGAACAATTTGGGGGGAATCTGGGAAATCTGAGCAGATTTAGAATGCAATATTATAGATTTTTTTTCTAATTTTTTTAAACTTTTATATGCACATTTAATGATATATATATTTATTATTATTATTATTATTATTAGAATTTTAATTGCAATGGATCAACCTTTACTAAACCTGAGTTTCAAAATAAAGGCTGTAGTGGTAAGTAGCATTATATCTATTTAAATTTAAATATATATACTTAATTTGTGCAAGCTAGAAAAAGTGAGCTTTAACATTAAAATAAGTAAAATATGATTAAATTTAAAATAAAATAACAAATACTAATAATAATAATTTAATAATAATAATAATAATAAATAGCATTCAAAAATGAGTATGGTCATTCCAATGCCAAAAAAAAAGAGAAAAAAAACTTATCTAGAAATGACTTTTGAGACTATACAACCCAATTTGTTAACCACAAATGCTGCCCACATATAAAATGTACTGGTCCATTTTTCTGTTTATTTGATATTTTATGATGTTTTTTTAGTTTCCCCAGCTGAAAACTTTTCTTTTTAAAATATAAAATGCCATGGGTATTTGTAGCCCTTTCTCTGCCATATCTTCCCAATGGAAATAAATTAACATTGTACTTCTTTAGAATATCTTTGAGAAAATGCTTTTAAAAAAAGACAATATTTACCTTTCCTATGAAACATGTATTGAAGGTCATTATAAAACATGCTTTTAGAAAATCTTTCATTGTTCATTCATTTTATCTGACCAATCAAAACTCAAAGTATAATTTTACCATGGTGGATTCAATAGTGTCACATTCAGCCATCTAAAGAATATATTGATTGATTTTACAATCTTGTCATTATATTTTTATAATTTTATAGAATATTTATTCTTAAAACAAATTTATTCAATGCTTTTGTACTACATCAATAGAAAGTCCAAATTTTACATTCTTACAATAAATTAGATGTTAAAAAAAGCTTCATACAGCTGATTTAGTTACATTAGTTATTTTCTTAAGATAAAATACTATTTTGACTTATTAAAAGCAGCTGTAATATGTAATAGTCTGTATTTAATATTAACATCTAAATTCACCTATAAAGTATTTAAACTAGTTTACATTTTCAAGTTGATAACTACACAAGGTGAGAGTTGTTGAGGTTTTTATTGAATCACTGCTTAATAACAAAATTGAGTTTTTAAGCATTAATTTATAAATTAATATATTCCTTCAATATATATTTTTTTGAGATCGAGCTTTACACTTATGTTACATTTTAATCCACAGAGCATTTTTTAATATACTAATCAAAACAGTTTGAAATACATTATGTTAAGAGTGGAGCAACTAATTCAGTTCATAATCAGAAAAACTTACATTATAGCAAAAATGTTTGTTAAGCAACATATTCTTTTGGTAAAGATGCAGTGAAGGATGGCATGTTTCTTTTACATTGCTTAAGCACTCTGTTTTAAAAAAACTAGTAAACAACTGGTTTTTTAGTAATAAAGAGATAAAATTTCTGTGGGAATACTGGCATACTTACCTGGAGTGACCAATTGAAAGAATCAATGGTTCTACTCCACTATTTTATGCATTTTCACTTTGAGTATTTTCTGTAGAGCTTCCATCAGTGATTGACTTGAAGACACCTAAATCATGGTTCACTAGGTTTATATATTAAATTTAAGGAAGATTTCAGATAATTTTTTAATTAAAATTTTCTAGGAATTTCTCTGATTAAAAGTATTATTAAAAATTTGTTTTTGCTGATAATGACATTTAATTGGTTATCTAATCTTTTCAAAATTTCTTATTCTTACTAAAATTTCTTATCCCTTTCATTCATTTTTCTGGTTACATGGTCTTTACTTACTACTTCAATAATTATTGAATAGTTTTGTACATATTTTTATCAAATTAAAACTTTTATTGTAAAAATGACAAAATTAATACAAAAAAAAATAGTCCACTAAAACTTTTAGTTTAAAATGAAACAAAAGAAAATACTTTTTCTTTTAGTAAGATGAATATAACTATTTTAATCTAGGTTTTAATGAATTGGCAAAAGAAATTGATTAAATATTTATGTACCTAATAATAAATATAACTGCTCTTAAAAGAAAATCTTTTTAAACAAATATTATCTGTTGCTTATTATACATTCAATACTTAAAAAATATAAATAAATGATATGATAAAAACTAAAACTAAAGTGAATCAAATTTGTTATATTTAAATGCAATTTATGTGGTTCTATTCACAGATACATATAATAAACAATGTTTTAGTTAAATCCATTGCTTAAAAATGAAGCAAATATATGTAGTCACATATATTTAGCTTCAATATATATAGAGTTCACTAAAAAAACTCTTAACAAGCTTTTAGAATACCCTCAACCCCAGACCGGTTTCTGCATCTAGCGTCATCAGTAAGGTGTTAGGATATTCATTAGATTAAAAATACTAGGACTAGCTCAGAACTTTATCTAATGTATAACTATTAAGAACATCTAAAACTTTCAGACATCTATATGTCTAAAAATCCAACTATCTAACTCAAATAGCCATATGGGACTGAATTAGGTTCAGATGCACCATATATTAATAGCTCTAGCAATATAAAATCGCCAAAGCCTTAATAGCAAAAAATAAATTGATAAAAAATCAAGTCAGATGTCACATGACCTAATTTTAATAAAGCTCGTATTTACAAATGTTATATATAGTGTTCGCAAAACAAACTCTTAACAAGCTTTTAGAATACCTTCAACCCCAAACCATTTTCTGCATCTTGCGTCATCAGTGACATCTGACTTGATTTTTTATTAATTTATTTTTTGCTACTACGGCTTTGATGATTTTATATTGCTAGAGCAATTAATATATGGTGCATCTGAACTTAGTTCAGTCCCATATGGCTATTTGAGTTAGATAGCTGGATTTTTAGACATATAGATGTCTGAAAGTTTCAGATTTTCTTCTCAATATTTATATATTAGATAAAGTGCTGGGCTACTGATGATTCTAGATGCAGAAACCAGTCTGGGGTTGAGGGTATTCTAAAAGCTTGTTAAGAGTTTGTTTTGTGAACTATATATATAACATTTGTAAATAAGAGCTTTATTAAAATTAGGGCATGTGACATCTGACTTGATTTTTTATCAATTTATTTTTTGCTATTAAGGCTTTGGTGATTTTATATTGCTAGAGCTATTAATATATGGTGCATCTGAACTTAGTTCAGTCCCATATGGCTATTTGAGTTAGATAGCTGGATTTTTAGACATATAGATGTCTGAAAGTTTCAGATTTTCTTTTCAATAGTTATACATTAGATAAAGTGCTGGGCTAGTCCTACTATTTTTAATCTAATGAATATCCTAACACCTCACCAACAATGCTAGATGCAGAAACTGGTCTGGGGTTGAGGTATTCTAAAAGCTTGTTAAGAGCTTGTTTTGCAAACTCTATATATAGCATTTGTAAATACGAGCTTTATTAAAATTAGGTCATGTGACATCTGACTTGATTTTTTATCTTTATATATATATTCTGTAAATATTTGGCTATATGTAGTGCAAATGAATAAAGTAAAAAAATTATTTAATTGTAGTTTATTTCATTTTATTTTGATTAATTTAAGGAGGAAAATATCTTAAAATAGCTGAAAAGTAAATAATTTTTGAACAAAATTAGATAAGATGACTAAGAACTTTGTTAATGAATAGAAATAGTTTAGAAATCATTCTTAATGTTTGCAAGAAGAGAGAATAAATATTGAAAACAAAGGTCTTTCAAGAGGATTTTCACAGAAAAATAGTTTTTTTATCATAAAAACTTTTGTTTATTACTTTAATGAAATTCAAAAAATGTGATAACAATAAGATGTAATATAAGTTAATTAAAATTAATAATTGAAATTTTATTTTGCTATTAGAATATTCATGTATGTGTGTGTTTGTTATGTATATATTTAACATTTAACTATAAATATTTGATTAAAATGGAATATTTATTAACTTAGTAATGATTCAAGTATTTTGTACTATTAGACATGCACATGTTAACACATGTATGTTCTTCTACTATTTATTACAATTTATACATCTATAAACCACAATTTAAATACTGTTGAAGTATGAATTAGTTTGTCATTCTAAAGAAATATTTGATATTTGTAAATTAAAATCAGAACAATGTATTTTTATTATAAAATATTTATGACATTTTAAAATATTTTTATTACTTCTAATCAACAAATTTATTAATTATTCTATAAGTTATTCCAGAGAATTATTTAATACTGGAATAGTTTAAGGATAATATTTTTTCTTGTATGCTGAAACTAAGTTCCTTGCAATCCCAAATCTAATTGAATTAATGGTTGGTGAAATATATATGTGCTTGTCCATAAACATCTATATTATTCTTTTTAGAATTATTTAGCTATTGCAATAATAAAAGCCACCATTAAATTCCACTCATTTTAAATTACATATTTATAATGATAACCATTTTATTGATGGCCAGTAAACTCATGACATCAGATTGCCCAGAGAATCAATGCTGATCAACATTAGCATAATTATTCCAGCACTTTTGATATGGGATCACTTTTAGAATTATTTTTATTGCATATATAGATACATGCAGCTGAAATATTGATGGTTTCTTTTATAACATTATGCTCCAAGTTTGGCATTGGCTAGATAATGATTAAACTAAGATTTTATAATATCTCTCTTTTAAATTCAATTACATTAGACTATTGTTAATTCTCGGTGATTATTGCTGTTAACGTTGTGTTTATGACTTATTATTATATATATTGGGATCTGATTCTTTGCACATTTCTGTATTCATATTCATTTAATGATTGAAATCATTTCATGATGCCTCTTTATTTTGTAGCATTATAAAATATGTACATGGTTGTTTATGCTTCATATGAGAGGAAACATCAAGTATATTTTTAAAACTATTTTGAATAATCTTATTAAATGCTTAAAAACAACAAATATTAAAATAAATACGTTGGCCTGCTCAATTTCTTTGTTGTACTATTTGTGATTTACCCACAACTTTTTATTATTATAAAAGTACATAGTAGCAATCAAATAAAATAATTTTAAAGATAAATTAAAATGGAGCTATCAGTTTCAATGCCAAACCAAATTTGTCATATCTTTTTCTGTCTTAATTTTCTCATTTTTTCTCCATTTTCAGAAGACATTAATTAAGGAGTTTTATTCACTGTTTTTTACCTTCAATAACTTTTTCCAGATTTGATTTCATTATATTTAAATAAAATAAGCTTCAATAATATTATTGCAGCTCTTAAAAATTGTCTAACCTCTCATAATAATCTCTGATCATATTGTTTATTTTTTGCCTGAACTTATTATATTGTTATTATGAAATTGGTGGCTGGTGAATTAAATTCCTCACTAGCAAAAAAACTGTTATTTTTTATAATAATTATACGATTAAATGATATGGGATTTAATAATTGCCATAAAATAATAAAGAAATTTTATTATTGGAATGTGGAAATACTTTACAAATTATTTTTTTAAAGTATATTAGCATCGCAAATATCATTTTTCTTAAAAGCATTAACAGTTTTTTTATTTCCCTTTATTTAGAACAATACTATCTTAAATTCTAACTTATCAAAATCCTTATCCAGATAGCTATTAAAACCAATGAAAACGTCAATTCAATATTAATAACAAGAAAGAGTATTATGCATTAATACAAAATATATGTTCATTAGAAAGAGCAAACAAATCTACCTCTGATTATAAATAAATAGCAATCATATGTTTAGCACGGATCAAGAGTAGAATGAAGCATCTATTCTTTAAAGTTTTGATGTTTATAAGCTTATACATGTTAACATTGATGAAAATTCAAAATGAAATTAATATACATTACATATTCACTGACTCATGTTAATTTCAAAATTGTAATTATTTTGTTTAATTATTCAAAGACACTTGTTAAAAGTTAAGCTAAAACAAAAATACTTTTTGTCTCTATTATTTTTATTAATAAATGGAAATGGGCACTAATATAGTCCGCTATGAAGTCATACTGGGATAAAGTAATCTAAATTTTAGATTCAGCATAATTTACATATGTAAATATAAATGTAAATAGTTGAAAAGACAGAACAGAAAATAAAAAATTTGAAAAATAAACTAAAACACCCCCTCTCACTACATTAAGTAGTTTTGTTTAGTTTTTTTTTGAAAATAATCTAAAATTTGAAAAATAAACTAAAACATTACAATTTTTTTTTTATAAAGAAATCCGTGGTGGTTAATTATAGTGCAATAATGCTTTTTATGAAGTAAGATAAAAATAAATATAAGTTTGTATTTGTATGATAATAAAATATTTGTTTTATTGAAAAATTGAATATTTATATGTGTAGTTCATCATTGAAAATTATAACATCTTCTATAATAATAATAGGGGATTCAGATATTCAACTGTCAATCTTCAAAAGCATTATGTTGATCCGATGACTAGAGTAAAGCCATTGGATGATTATGGGTTAAAACCAAACTCAAATTCTGAAAAAGATGAGAGGCACATCTCTTGAACTATTGCACTCTCATCTAAATTACACATGCTGGGAAATGTTTTATCAAAATAGTGACGAATCAGACTACTTTTTAGCTTTTCTTTTATGATATTCGCTCAATTTATTGTTGGTAAGCAAATCAAAAAATTTTCACCGTATCTTTTTTTTTATTTATTGTTGCAAAGCCAGCTCGTTTTTATTTTTATTTGTTTTAGTGTAATTTGTATTAAATAACCATCACAATTTCTTTTAGAGAAATAAAAAATAATGTAATTTATAATTATTTTGGCCTCCAGTACGTTTTTATAAAACTTGATATTTATAATTAATTTTACTTTTTTCTCACTTTTTGAAAACAAATAAAAAAATTAAAAATTTGTATAACAAATAATAAATGTTTGAAACAAATATATCAGTTAGTTACAAGTAATAAGAGGTATGAAATTACACATTAAATTTACAAATAATTTGTGCCTTGGTATTATATCCTGTTATGAAAAATAACTTTTACCAAAAATCTGTCAAAACAAAAACTGAAATGTTGTACATCAACTATATCGGTATCTTGGAATTATTATATAAATTTGTCCTTTCATTTTTTTTCAATTTTTTATGAGTTAAGGAAAAACAGGTCCACCCTGATTTGGTTTATATAATACATAGGCACGAATATAGTCAGCATCTCTTTCAGCCGGCATCTCAATTCACCTGGATAACTCATTGATAAGTTGAAGTTTCCTTTTATTTTGAAAAGTTATTTCTCTAATAATACCTAAGACTGACTTTCAAATTAATCTATATATTATATGTTAATTTCAAATCTCTTATTAATTAGAATTGACATATTTGTTTTGAATTTGTATTAATTGTCGCTAAAATTATTATTTTTTTTTTTTTGATTTTGAAAAAGGTGAAAAAAAAGAATTCAATTGTGTCAACTTTTATAAAACAATAACTAAAGATCAAAATAAAAATTGTCATCTACAAATTTTTATTTTTTTACAAAATAAATTGGGTTTTCTTATTCAATACAAATCACAATAAAACAATTAAAATAAAAATAACAAACCAGACTTATAACAATAAATAAATTAAAAGAACGTTAAAATGATTTAAACTGAGTGAACGTTCTGAAGAATAGCTATAAAGGGGTCTTGTTCACTACTGTTTAAACGCGCCAACTAAACCATAGAGTCTTAGAATGTAGAAGTCTGACAATTTGATACCAAGAGGTTTATTTTTAAATTTTTTTCCCCAATAAGTTAAAATATTATATTATAATGCAAAGATGGTTTTTAGATTAATTTGTAAAAAAAAAAAAAAACTATTTTCTGTTCTATTTCATTAAAAACTTTAACTATCTATTAACATGTGTAAAGGAAACTGAATTTCAATTTTATCTATAAATTACGTTAATGTGATGTGATCTGGCTTCCCCTTTATCAAAGTCAGGAATCTCTCAGTCACTATGCCCACTGAAACCTGTTATCCACCTTATCTTCCCTTTCTATTTCCCACCCTAAGTTTTTCCATATTCTTCTCTATACTGCTCCAGCCCATTTTCACAACATCACCTTTGTCCACTCTTATGATATTTATATCTAGACCCCTTTATCTTTTTCTAAACCCAGCATAACAATCAAGAACCCACTTTCTGTATGATCACTTTGTTTATATTTATTCTCCCACAACTTCATTACTTGTACTCTTTCTCCATGCAAGCATTTGCATTCAATTAGAAGATATCCCAATATAATTTCATTAGCTCCAAGCAGTGTTTAAAGGCAATAACTAAATGTAAAAATCAGTGTACATCCCATCTAGATATGTAATACTTATATTAATTTTTAATACTCCACATAATATAAATATTCTAAAATTTGAAATATTTTGGCATGATTTTTTATAAAAATATTATTACTGAGATATTTGGATCTATATGTTTTTTCATTAGCAAGTAATATTAAAGTTTAAAAGTAATTTTTAGAGGTAGCACCCTTTGTGTAGCACTGTTTGTGATATTTCCAGAAAAAAATTGTAGTTTTTCATAATAATTGCAGGAGATAATTTATAAATATAAAATTAAAAGAAACATGGTAAAGTTTTAATACTATATTTCTTAATAAACAAATTCCTGAATATTCTTCTTGGAAATTCTAACACCTTATTTACTTTTAAAATATTATTACAGATACTGACAGCTCACTACAGAGCAAAGATGTATTTAATAACATTTTTTATAAAAACTTATCATAAATTTATCTCTTCCAGTCTTGATTTTATAATTTTATCTCCTCTAATGCTTCATAGTTGATTTTAAGTCATCTTTATTAGGTGCTATCTAATGAAGTGTTAAACATATTAACCATTCTTTCTCCAAACTTCTACTTTCCATCTCCATTTGAATTCTTTATTATATAATGCTAGTGAAAATGTTTATCAGCACCTTATTTCTAATCATCATTTTCAATATAGCCTTTTTTATTTTTATTTATTTTTTGATTTATAGTTGTTGGGGTTTTTTCCCAATTAAGCTTATATTTCCCATAAAACGTTAAACAGACATTATTTCTATTATTGAAACAGTTTTATTTTAAAAAGTAGAAGTATAATATATTTAAACTTATTATTTGTATGGTGTTTTGCTTCTAACATATATTTTAACTCATTTTTATTAAAATATTTAATGGTCTTTTATTATGTTTCTATACGTGTATCACCCATTGGAAAAACTCAAATACTAGTTGAGTTATCAACATATAAGCCATGGATGTCATTATATGCCAAACTTGATGCATTAAATTTCTGATTTAAACATAAAAATATAAGGGCAAAACTTGTAAAATAATAGCGCAATCAAAAAACATTTTTATTAATAACCAGGATATATATATATCAAAAATTCAAATGTAATGAGTTAAAGGAACACACTTAACTTATTTTGAGAACTAATTCAGAGCAAGTCCATACCTGTTTTTAACTTTTAATATATAATTGTTTTATTTTTTTAACTCTTTATAAAAATTACTTTATTAATGAAATATATAAGAAACAAAAAACAATATCATGTATGACTAGTTCAAATTTGGAGATAGTTCTGCCTTTGTTAGTAAACTTAAGTCGGATATCAAAACTCTGGTGAAAGCAAAATACTTTCAGAAGTTCCACTAAAATAAGTAACATTTAAAGTTAATATTGTTAGAATTTTAAATTTATTTATCTCTAGCATATTGCATTTTGTAGAAAAATTGAATAGTAATGCAAAATTGAACAGTCATGTAAAATCAAGGATGAAAAAATGTATATATCGTTATAAAAGTTGCCATTCTCTGATGTACGTTTTATAAGATAGCAGTCTCAATTACTTGACCATCTTATTCTTTATTATTATTATTATTATTATTATTATTATTATTATTATTATTATTATTATTATTATTATTATTATTATTATTATTATTATTATTATTATTATTATTATTATTATTATTATTATTATTATTATTATTGTTGTTGTTGTTGTTGTTGTTGTTATTATTATTATTATTATTATTATTATTATTATTATTATTATTATTATTATTATTATTATTATTATTATTATTATTATTAATGTCTTCTTTATGAACAAAAATGCATACAGTCTTTTACTTCTTGGCCAGTAATTTATTGGTTTGTTAATGATTTTTTGTTTTATATAGGTTTAGTTTCAAAACCACAGCACTAAAAAATTCTCAAACTAAAAATAAAATACAAAATCTTAATTTAATCAATTATGATCATTTTACTATTTCTATTCTGGAACATTAGTCGTTGTCTTAAGCATCTAACCAGGCAATTAGTATTTATTTTAAAACTTCACATATATTATAAAAACTTTATACTGAAAAAAAAAAAATAAGAAGAAGAAATGCGAAAGGAAAATATATAGCATTTATCTTTAAGTTATTACTCCATTCTAAAAATAATAGTAAATCTTTATATTTAAATTTTTTTTAAAAAGTTTTCATTTTGTACAATTATTGATAATCAGAAATATATTTTATATATAAATAATAAATAGATTCTAAATTATCAAATCAAGATTTTAAAAATTATACAACGAATTTTTAATAGATATTCGAGATGAATGGAGCAATTGGTTTTGGGTAAAAGATTGCACTTCCCATTGCACTAATAAAGGAGTAGGAATAATTACGTGGCGTAGAAAGTGTATCTCTATTACGTAAGTATCTACTTTGCAAAAAATTTCTAATATATATATATGTATTATTCATTTTACAAATATATAACCTTAATCTCGGAGAATCAGTCTGTCGTAAAGCACATGGATTATTTTTTGTTTAACTATTAAATTATCGTTGGTGCATGAAAGGAACGTATTTATATATACAACTTTATTAAAGTGAAGCTAGATGGTCTGATTTGAGAAATCATTATAGTATGAACATTACATTATAAAGCTTTTTCAACTTATTGCTGTGATTAATAATAGTTTATTTATTGGCTTATTTAAATTATTAATATATATATATATATGAGTGTGTGTTTTTTGTGATAAATAAATAAGTACCATATAATTAGTTTTTGATATAGTTTATATGGTGATTATATATAACCACCATATTTGAAATTAAATGGCTGTTGAACAAAGTTAATGATAACCGAAAGTACTGAAAGTACTGCGATTTGTAAGATTTTTAATAATATAATGGACATTTTATTTTATATATGCATATATAATCAATGAGACCATATTTCTACTGCACCCTTTATTAGATATCCTCCAAATTTTCATCAAATGAAATATTGGGTTTGAACATCTGATAAACTTATATGTTGACATTTAATGTGGAATACAATATAAAACATTTGTTTGATTATAAATATAGTGCAGAATCTAATTAATTGCATAGAGACGTTAATGGTGTGAGTACAGCCATTAAAGCTGCAAATAAAATTTAAATTACAGTATGTTTACTCTATGTAAAGTGTATTTACATTCAAATCAATTGTGTAAACTTACATGAAAAACAAATTGATCACTCTTATTATATCTTGATAGATTACTCTAATATATCTCTAAACATTTGTATTTTCTTGACATAGATGACTGTATCTTAAATACTTGTTTAGTAAGAGAGAACTGATCTATATTTATATTAGAAGATGGTTTGAATTTTAAAAATTGACATCTCATGAAGAACATGCTACAAGTCTGCTTCTAATTAATAGCAATTATTTCCTGAACAAGCCTTAATGTATATAGATATAGCTGGTAAATGATTGTGATGTGATAAAGTTGAAATGAGGGGCACCAATAATGATCAAAAACCTTGATAATATATATAATACAAATAAATCACTAGTCTTTTATTTACACTTCAAGAATGTAGAATCAGTAAAAGGTTTTCAATATTATCATCAACATTAATTACATATTTTTCTTTTAAATCTGTTAAAAGCGATTGAAAGTTTTAAAAAATGAAAAAATAATCTTTCAAAACAAACAATAACTGATTAAAACACTTATCATTTACAAGATTTTAGAGTTAAAATAATTCATCATTATCTTTCTGAAATTTTAATTTCTCATTTATATCTTTCATAAATTATAAAATATGTTTGTAATGCACAATATTTTACTTTAAGTATGTTTTTTTCTTAAATAATTTATATTCTATTTATGACATAAATGTCAAACCATTTTACATTCAATAATATATATATTCTACATTTATTTTAGTAATGGTAGTTTTAACTGTTATGGCGATGAATATAGATACCAGATTTGCAATGATAAAAAGGTAAACTAATATGTATACATATACACACACACATTACCACAACTTAATAACTGAGTATGACTTGAGAATATCTGAAAATGATAACTGACTCCCATGAGACTATGGGTGTTCAAAAGAATTTTTAGGGTCATAAACCCGAAGAGAACAGCAAAAGTATTTTATTCAGTTCAATTATTATAACAACATTATTAATATAAAATGGTGAATAAATGATGTATGATAATTAGAAAATAAAAAAAGAGAAACATAATGTTTAATATATAAAAATACAGAGACAACGGTCAGTTATCTTTTTATTTTTTTTGGAAGAATAACTTTTAGCCGAAATTTTCCTGAAAATCCAAGTATTAATGTGAATATACCAAATAAATGATTGTTAAAATTAAATAAATTACTATATAAACTTAATTATACCAATTAATGTATTAAAATATAATTTATTAAATTGTCTTTAAATATTGCATAACAGAATATTGAGATCGGAGTTATATCAGAGATGAATTGCGTTTTACTTTCAGTAATATGAGATTGTGTGCTGAAATCTCTAGAGTTGGTTTTACTATTGGTAACTTGACTACAAACATTTTGGAGTTTAAATGTTTACAACCATTTCAGGATTTATCTGGTGTTCCTTCATTATCTGAAATGTTTGCCAGGGCTGGTTTTTTATTAACTTTGTTTTTTAATTTAAAATTATAGCTTAAATTAGTAGTTATTGACTTTAAAAAAAAAAAACACTTTTTACTAAAACAATATTATTAAAAAAATCAATTCCAACTATGCAAATTAAGAGTAATATAGAATATAAATACTGCATTTTTATCAAAATCTTATTTATTCCACTTAAACTTTCCGGCAAAATTATTTGTTTATAAATATATATTATCTTCCAGAATATTAACTGCGTATTTTTTTTTACCTCTTTTAAATAATCAATTGCTTCATCATAAACATTTTATAGGAATATTAAATGAAAAATTAAACATTAATTGGTAAGATTTAATATAGTTAAAACAATGAATTTTTTTACATAAAATTTAAGAACGCTAAAAGCAAACGTACAACGTTTCTTAGATAAATAAATAATAATAATGCACTTATATATATATATATATGTGTGTGTGTGGCTTTAATTGTAATATATATAAAAGAAATTATACGTGAATATGCATTTCAGATTTGTCTATATTTAACATTAGCATTATATCTATGTTTTCGTCTAGATCCCCTCATCTATCATCTGGGTAGAGGGAAATCATTCAAGAGTTGCTAATATTTATAACAAAGCAAATACCTATTTGGGCGAATAGAAATGTATGATCACATATTTTTACCTCTGAAAATCTTTGCTTCGTATATCCATATTGTCCTGTTGTCTTTATTAACTTTATTGTAAAATTTTAATAAAATGAGACATTCACTTTTTTTTTAATACCTGTGTTGGACTTAAGTTTGGGTGAAATAATAAAGTAAATGCATTGTTTTACTTCAGTTTTTTACATACAGGGAGGAGGGAATGTTCCTGGAATCTGTAGTAAAGTAGAAGTATGTTTGTTTGTGCTATGTACTCAAATCGTTATTTATTAAAATGAACACTAACATGTTTGAACTTAATTTAATCTACAAACAATATTATATAAATTGATATAAATTTGATTGAATTCAAGTTCATATTTAAAGTAATGCAATATTAACTTAGATAACACCATGTTTTATTCAAAAATTATTTTGAGTGCTAAAAGTGAGAATCGTCATCATCATTTTGAATCAGTTTCTCTGATTTCTAGCCTCTCAGCAGTGGACTTCCTTGTTTCATCCATCCATATCACATGTGGTCGCTTTCTAAGTGTTTTACAATTTATTGAGATCCAGTTTGAGATTTCAACTGTCCATCTATTATCATCTCTTTAGCAATGGGTTCATCCCAGTTCCACTTTGAGTTTCTTAATTCTTTCAATGATGCTAATAATACTCGATTGGTCTTTTATCCATACATTTCATTTTGATCACTTCTTGTTTCTCCAAACATAAGTCTCTTGATACTTCATTGAGTAGTCTGAAGTCTCTATATTGCTTTTTTATGTTAAGTGTCCAACTCTCAGATTCATAAGTACACATTTATTAAAAACTTTTCTTTTCAAACACAGTCATATTTTTTGTAATATTAAATTATTTCCACCAAAAGCACTTGATGTAAGTTTAATTCCATGATTAATTTCATCAATTATGTTTTTAATTGTATTAATAATTTGACTAAGATATTTATAGCTGTTAACTTATTCTAATTCACCATTCACAATTTTATTTAGACTCACTTTTTTACATTCTTCTGATAACTCTTGCAACATTTCCTGAAGCTCGGAAGCATTATTTACAAAAAACAATTACATTATACCAAAATCTAGATGACTTAATTTCCATTTTCTTTTAAACCCTTAGCGTCCTATTATAATTCACAAAATATTTCTTTTGAAACTGTTATAAAACATTATGGAGATATGAAATCAATCTATCATATGACCTTTTCAATATCAAATTTTTAATATAACTATGTAATTTAATCATGACAGTTGCATTTGGATAAATATTCTTCAGAATATGGTAATATTATGCATCTACATTTTGATGCCCCAATGATTTAATTACTGTAAAAATGCTTATAGAATCAAATGTGTTGTCTATTTGTGTGTTGTTACTAACAAGTTGTTTATATCAAATAACATTTAAAAAAAATTATACTATCAATATTTAATGATAGAAGATGGAAATAGTCTAACATATTATCTCATGTTAATAATATCATTGAGATATTACATTTACTTGTATATATATATATCAAATGTATGTGTTTACTTATTCACTCAAAACTAATAACAATAATAATAAATATAAATTAAGAATTTAATGCTGATTATATATGTTATTACATAGAAAATTAGCCTTCAAACTTGCATTATTCATATTTAATATATAAATCTACTGTGCACCCACCCATCAATAATAGTTTTAAAAATGCAAGCTAATCACTTTTTCTTAGAGCTTATTCTTATATAAGCCAACCTTTTCTGATGGTGCTTAACACAGGTCTTGATCCTACTGCATGCCTGATATTTTTTAATTAACAACTGAACTGTATAAATTTTGTTGATATATCATAAGAAATAGAAAGTTTCTTATTTTTAATTATTTGCAATTAAATGTATATATTTACAAAATTTGTAAATTTCAATTGTCAATTAAAATATAAAACACATGGTAGGATCAAGCCCTGAGTTAAGCATAATAAGTAAGGGTTGACTTATATAAGAATAAGCTCTAAGAGCAAGTGTTTCACTTTTGTTCTGCATATACTCACTCACTTGTCAATAAGAGTTTTAAAAACACAAGTGAATCACTTGTGCATAGAGCTTATTTTTATGTAAGAAAACTCTTACTGATTATGTTTAATTCAGGACTTAATAATATTGGGTGCCATATATTTTAAATGATAACTGAATTGTACACATTTTGTTGATATATCACAGAAAAGAGACAGTTTCTCATTTTTAATTATCTGTGATTAAACATATATGTCAACAAAATTTATTCAATTTGGTTGTCAATTAAAATATCAGGCAACCCTGAGTTAAACATGTTCAATAAGAGTTGGCTTCTAAAAGAATAAGTTCTAAGAACAGATGATTCACTTGCAACTTTAAACCTTATTGACTAGTAAGTGTGTGTAGATTTATACAATAAAAATGAACAGCACAACTATAACAACAATAATAAACTTAGTTTACTGCATGTATATTTTTTTATAAAACAGATAAAGTATCAGACAATTGACCATTCTAAAACCACAGATTTATCAAAATTATTCACTTTTTTTGTGCACTGAAGACTTGCTCTGGATGAAATATAACATCAGCTTATCTATAGGAAAAACTCAACACTTGTTATTTTGAAGTTGCTTTTTAGTCTATATTGACCTTTGAATCTATATAACTACCCTCAACTGCATTGAATAGCATGGAGCCACCTCATATTTCCAACTAAATTTTTCATTCTTGCTTTATGTTGTCTGATAAAATACAATAATAACTGTGTAAATATTGTATTGGTTATATTTTTTTAGTTAAAAATTCAAAATTTTAGCAAAACATATACCTTTTAACATAGTTAGACCTTTAGTCATTCAAAAGTGTAAACAATGGCTGCATGGATTTGCTGTTTTCTTTTAATTATTTTTTAAGAGATGACTCATCCTTTTTAAATATGAAACCCATTTCAAAAAATTATTTTTTTCTTTCACTATAAAACTGATAATTTATTTTTTTTTAGTGATAAGAAAAATATTTTAAGAATTGTTTAAAATTTTTTAAAACTTCCAGAGTTAAGTTCTAAAATGCTTTTATTAAATGAAATAATGTGTTATATCAAACTTTTGAATGAAAAAACAACAAAAAAATATGCATGCACTTCAACTTACTTAACATAATTATAAATAAGTCTAAAGTTGTAACATTTATGTTTACAGAGGCAAACTCTCCATACAGTAGTGCCACTCAGTTGCAAGCCAAAATAATCAATGGATGCAAGAAGGCCTAGTGCCTACCCATCCTATATCGCCAAAGTAATTTCTAACTTGTGGCTTTCATCAGTGAGGAGCTTTGGATTGCTCCTCATTGATGAAAGCCACAAGTTAGAAACTAGTCCAGGGATATTGGATAGTAGGCACTAGATAGGTGATTTTATGCATAAGTCTTCTTGCATCCATTGATTACTCTGGCTTTCAATGAGTGGCACTACTGTACAGAGAGTTTAGCCTCTGTGTAAACAGCTTGTGTAAGTTTAAAGAATGATGATCCTGTGATATTTAGTGGTTTATTATTAAAGAACCAAAGACACCAAAAAGTATTGATGTTGAACTGAGTTCAGTTCTATGTGACTATACAAGCTAATGAGTTTCAATTGAAAACATTGTGTTTTCATTTTGGACTCAAACTTTATATTTAGCTAATAAAATAAAAGGTTCCTGCTGAAGGATTGCATTGGATCCTAAGATCTAGGTGCAGTGCTTTCAGATCTAAGGATCCCACTGATGAAATCCACAAGCTAGAAGCTAGTCTGGGAACATTGGATGAGTAGGCACTAGATAGATATTTTATGCACAAACCTTCTTGCATCTGTTGATTACTCTGTTTTGCAATGAGAGGCACTATTGTATGGTGAGTTTAGCCTCTGTGTAAACAACTTGTGTAAGCATAAATATTGGTGATTATATGATGTTAAGTGGCTTAATACCAATCCTGCCCAATAGGATTATGATGATTGTGGTTATTAAAGAACCAAAGACACCAAAAAGTATGGATTCTGAACTGAGTTGTAAAATCTAATGAGCTTGAATTGAAAACATTACTGTGCTTTCCTTTTGAACTCAAAGCTTTACAGTTAGCTAAAAATATAAAAGATGGCTTCTGGATGTTTGCACTGGATCCTAAGATCTAAGTGCAGTGCTCTCATATCTGAAGATCCTCACTGATGAAAGCCACAGATAGAAACTAGTCTGGAGATATTGGATGAGAACACATTGGATAGGGATTTTATACCCAAACCTTCTTGTATCCATTGATTACACTGGCTTGCACTGAATGATACTTCTGTATGGAGAGTTTAACCTCTTTGTAAACAGATTGTGTAAGCATAAAGAATGATGTTCATGTGATGTGTAGTGTTTAACATTTATGTGGATTAGATTTAGTGAAAGTCTCCAAATAACAACTTGACTATTGCTAATTAAGTAATATAAAAGCAAAAAAAAAATTTAATTTAGTAATTCTATTTTAATTTTTTGTTTATTTAGATTTTTTTAGATAGCTTGTAATTGAAATATTTTGATGCATCACATATCAGAACTTCATGGTATAATATAAAATATATTTTTATATTTTATATAATATATATTACATAATATAATGGGATAACTAATTAATATCAAAACAGATATTTTTCAAATATTTAAAAAAATTCTATATAAAGTACAACCTTTTTAATGCCATACCTATTTAACCAATTTAGCTAGCCATAATATAGTACTGTTTGATTAGTGATTGTCTAAGTATTCTTAGCTAAAATATTAGGTAGAAAATTGTAAAACTTTTATTAATCAATAATTGATTTGTCTAGTGAGTAAATAACTGTTTCTTCTTCACATTACAAGAATAATCATTGTTTTACCCATAATATTTTAAACTGATGTAGCCTTTACAGACTTAGAATAATTTAAACATTTTCTTGACTGATAAAAGTTTACATATCAAAGCTCAAATATTATTTTCAACAATCACGTATTACTTGACCTCCTGAATACCTTAATCTTTTGTAGCTACTTATTAAATATAGCAATTATTCTTAATCTTATTGTAAATAGTTTTAAAAGTAAATTTGCATTTTATGTGTATGAATTAGAAAATACTTAAATTTTTTTATCTTATTTCTTTTTAAATAAACAATGCTATTTTTTGATATGTTTACACATTTTCTGGAAATGTTTTACACTTTTATCTGTGACCACTCTTTTATTTCCACACAAATCTCTTCTCTTTTCTTACATCAACACATTCTGTCTTTTTAAGCTAAAGTCTAATTTTTTATTCATTTTTTTTTGTTGGGGGTAAATTCAATCAGTGAAGTTTTGAAAAAAATGCGATTCTTTTTATATGTTTAACATATATGTAGAAATAAAATGAAAAATGCTTTGTCTATATATATATCAGTAAAATATTGACGAAAGTAAACTTTCACTATGACTTTTTTAAAATTGATTTGCGTGTTTGCTTTTACTTTTTTATTCCTTAAATATAATATTATGTTGGTTTATTTTTTTATTTTTTTTTAATATGTAAAAACCAACAATATTTATAATACAATAATAATTATTTATATACCATTTTACTTTATTGCAATAATGTACAGATATGTGCAAGTAAATCAACTTTACCTGATCCTTCTCTAGATCCGTGTAATGTCATGAAGAAGTTTTATAAAAATTTAAGAGGCAAAGAATCATTGAAACTCTTAAACTGGAGTATGTATTTTTTTTATATTGTTGTTTATTTATGTAAAATACTTTATAAAAATAGTTTTAATAACAAAATTGATTACTATCTGTAGCAATCATATCTAAATAAATATACCATTCAATTACCAATATATGTATAGAATGACAAAAAAAAAGTTAAAAATAACTTTTGCAGAGAATTATGAACCAATACATGATACACGATTGCATCCTCATTTATCACACATACTGCAGAAAGAGTTTTCTGTTAACTAGAGAAAATAAACATCTTAGATTCATCTTTGAGGTCTTAAAGAAACAAAGTTGAACAAATTCCTAGTGCTGGCCATACATTCTTTTAGTTTAAGTTTTTATTACAATATGATTATCTATATTTATTAGTAGAATAAATGAATGTTGTTAGGCTGTTCATCAATTCATATTAACCAGCATAGAGTGTTTATTTGATTTCCCCTCTAAGTTTAAAACAATCTTTTTTCCGTTGTCTGATAGTTCCTAATTGAAATATTAATTAAATTTTCATGAAGACAGAGATGAAGTATCTATCGTGATAAACAAAATTAAATTTTGATCCTTATTCCTAACAGACTACAAAATCATCAGTTAAGATAAAAAATGACCATATTAAGAATCCGATTGTGTACCCAAGTTGCCATTCATAAACGATATTTTATTTAGGTGTTTTCAACTGCAGAACATGTTCAAGTGATGGAGGTTGCATGAATTGGAAGATTTATAAAGAGAATATATTAGAAAGCCACAAATATCGGAAGCACAAGTGTGGTGGTGGAACAACGAGAAAAAAATATTGTGAAGACATTAATCTTTAACTAAGGTTTAAAGTTTATATTTGTGCTAGATATAATCTCTAGTTTCGAAAATGATCAGTAATAATCATTATTATATTTATCTGAAATGGATGGCGTCAAAGTTGTGAGTGGAGGGAGTTTGACGGTGGTAAATGAAAATGTAACAATTTATTAAAATTAATGGAAGATACCAAAAGCAAATATTTCACGTTTATGTTCCAGCAAATTTTCATTGAATTGATAAAGTAAAAAAATTTTATATGGATGTAGAAAATAATTTTTTATCAGGCGAAAATACATTTTAATACTAGAATTAATAAACGTTTGAAAGATGAAAGTGCAGTGAATAAATGAGGTTATAGTTACAGAAATGAGAGAGAGAGGAAATAAACTTTTGAAGCTTTCCGAAAAATAAAAACTATACGTATAATTTTTTTTTTCTTTGAGAAAAATGCATAACTGAAATAAACATGGAAGCAGCTAATGAAGGTACACCAGTATTGGATTATATTTTGACCACCAGAAAATATTATTTCAAGATTGTAACATTTTTAATAGTACCAATACTAAAAGTGATCTTAGATTAATGAGACTATATAAAAAGAAAATATTAAGAAAGATATTGTTAACAGTTGATATTTCTAATTTTCAGAGAGATCTGAATTTATATTAGAACGATTAAATTGTTTTAAAATATGAATAGACATCAAAAATGATTCACCCTCCACTGAAATCAATAGGAAGATAACTAATGTTCTATTAAAGCACAAAAGCAGCAATTCACCAATAATTTTTTACTGAGACATGAAATGCAGAAAGAAAAGAAGAAATATGAAAATATACAAACCTGATCCATTAAGAAGAATTAAATACATAGACATTTATAAAATAGTAAGAAAGTTGTTAAAAATAATATAACAAATTATAATTGTAGATTGGTAAAAAAATTATAGAAAAGGTTTTAAAATGTAAACAGCTTCGTAGTATTGGAAGAAAGGTATTTTTTTGCAATTTTTGCAATAAGAAGTAAAAATGAAATTATTACTAAAGAGACAAATTATATCGGTAAAACTGTAGAAAACTTTTATAAAGCAATTATAGAGTATTAAAAAATAAGAAAAAGTATCCTCAACAATGATGATATTGAAATGCTTATTATTTGAAATGAAGAAATGAGACATGCATTTAGATCTCTGAGAAAAGAAAATGATCCACCACCTAATAGCATTATTAATAATATTTTTTAAAGGAATAGGCAAAGAAATAAAAACATTTTTAGCAAAGTTATATACCAAAAAATGTAAATGATAATTAGAAGAATGAAGTAGTTATAATGATATTAAACAAGTTATAAATATATCAATTTTCTAGCTAACCTGAACAAAATCTTTACTTAAACAATAACCACTCATCTAGAGCCAAATATGAATTCTAACTAACTAAACAACAAATTGAATTTAAAAATAGTTCTAAGACATTTTAGAGCACTTCATGGTATTTAAAGTTATGGAAAAGACTAATAAATATGAGTTGCCATTATGCTTTCGATTTATATATTATAAAAAGACATTTGATTCTATACCCCTTTCTATCCTAATTAAAGCATTGGATTATCAAGATTGACTAAGGTTATTTTTATATTCTGAAGAACATTTATCAACATGCACCAGCAGTGATTAGGTTAGATGGCAGATGGTGTAAGACAGGGTGAATTTATATTTCCAAAACTTTGTACAGCAGTTTTACAAAAAGTATTTTGTGGATTAAAATGAGAAATTAAGAGAATAAAAAAATGGATGTTATTACTCCTCTAGATTTTGCAGATGACATAATTATTTTTTCAAATAATGCTTTAGAATTTCCTGAAATTTTAAAGTTATGAGATGAAAATGAGAAAGTAAAATTAAAGATAAATGCTAATAATCATGATTTAGAAAAATTTAACTAGTATAAATATTATTGTCATGTTATTAATACATATTCAAATATAATGAAAGAAATTAGTCATATAATTGAACAAAATACTTTGGGTAGAAATAACTTATAAATCTGAGACTTTGACAAAGAAACAACAATACTCAAACTTCAAATCATTCAATGAAGTATGAAAAGATGCAAGTTAGGAGTAACAAGAAAACACCTTAGATAAAATACATGTACATCTATTATTATAAAGTCTGAAAATGTTGAAATTATTCAAATGCAAGTCAATCTCTGATAATGCACTATTTATTAAATGTTATAAATCTCTGCCTAAATCTCAGTGCACTCACCTGCCAGTAAGAGTTTAAAAACCTTAAGTGAATCACTTAAGTTTAGAATACATTTGTATAAATACCAACTCTCACTGACCATGCTTAAATCAGGGTTTGAGTTATTGTGTACCTGATGTTATAATCAAATGCTGAAATATATAAATTTAGTTAACCTATTGCAGGAGGAAGACAATGTCTCATTTTTAATCACTTATGATTAGACTTATATGACTTATAAATGTAAATCTATTATTATAAAGTGCTGAAAGTTTTCAAATTATTCAAATGGATGTTAACCTCTGATAATGTGCTATATAATAATGGATTTTGATTTATGAGTCATATAAGCCTAATCACAGGTGGTTAGAAATAAGACACTGTCTTTTTCCTGAGATAGATTAACTAAATTTGTACAATTCAATATTTGATTATAATATCGGGCACACAAGAGACTCAAGCCCTGCTTTAAGTATGGTCAGTGAGAGTTGGTGTATATATAAATGTGCTCTAAACTTAAGTGATTCACTTAAGTTTTTTAAACTCTTACTGGTGGGTGAGTGTGTGGAGATTTATAATATTTAAGAAATAGTGCATTATCTGAGGCTGAATTCTGTTTTGAATAATTATAAAATACATGTGTGAAAAATCAAATGAAATCACAGGTATAATTGAAACAAGTAACTGAAATGGAGTTGGGTTGGATATATAGAAGAAATAGTAATAGGTAGCAGATGAAGTTTTAAATTGGATTCCAAGAGATTGAAAGATATTTTTAAAAATCACATATGAGATAAATCAATAAAATAAAAAGTTTGCTGCTGTACAATGGAAAAGAGACTGAAGATCAGAGCATTTGGATTGAATTTGGAGGGCCCTTCATACTGCAGCAGATCAATAATGTTTAAAAATGATGACCTATGCACCAAATTTTCTTTATCCACATTCTATTATGCTTTTTATCATGCATTACTAAACATTTTTCTCTGAAAATGTTCAAAACCATTTCTAAATATATCTTTCTATTGCAGTCTATCCATGAATATTTCTATTTAATGAAAGCAATCAATTTTGCTCTCTTTTAAAATATATTTGTGATATTTTTGTATCCTCATTTTTCACAAATGTACTTAAGTTCATCTTATTTTAAGAATAGCATTCCCATATATAAGTAATTTAATTGTATCATTCTAATGAAATAATTACTTCATTAATGGTCAGCCTATGATAAATTTGTCATAGTGCATTGATATATTAAATGTAGCACTTCCTTGTAAGAAAAACTTATAATAAAATTTACAGGCCTGATATGAAACATTATATCTTACGAATTTTAGCTCCTTTTCAACTCAAAAACAATTATGTGCATTTATTCCTTCCAACTTTTTCAACCTTCTGGCAGATTAAAGATCTATTTCATAAGCTCTTTTCCAAATTTATAAATGTCCTTGAAATACTGAATAACCATCTTTCATCTGCAAAAACAGCATACCCATATTTTCTTGGAGAATATTAGATCCTATAGTGAATATATAGGGCAATCTATTATAATTAAGTAGCCTTTTGTAGATTGTAAAGATAAGAATTTCAGCTGTTCATTGTGAGATTGGTATCTAATGGAAAGATATAGTATGTTAATTTTTGCATAATTCTCCATTTGTTCAGTCTTTTCCAAAATGTCTCAGGAATTTCCAGCAGATACTGACTCATTTGCAATTTTTTATTAATGTAGGAGTCATTAAAAGCATATGCCTGTCCATCTGGTTTTGAAAGGCATTATTCTATCAAAATTATCAGCAGAATGAGCAACCTTTTTGAATAAATTTATTTAATTCATCTTCCATCTTTGGAAGTTGAGAGAAGAATTCTTGTGTATTTAATACACACTTGAAATCCTCCTCCCATTTAGCACGTCTTTCAATGAAAAAAACCTTAAACAATTTTTGATTAATTCAAATTAATGATGAAATTTATTTTTCAATACTTTTGTATTTCATGTGTCAAAGCATCGACCAGGAAGCAAACCTGACATAAATTTTATACATGATGCTAACTTCAAATACTAAAAGTCCAATCCATTTTCTCTTTATAATAACTACAATATTTCATTTCTGTTAATAACATTATTTTTAAAATTATTTCTACTAAATTTCTTATTTAATGGATTAGTGTTACTATTTAACCTTTTAATCCATATCCATATTTATTATTACCTGCCTGATTATTTTATTGCCTGCCATTTCACTAGTTTGCTCAATTAATATGCACATTTAATTATGTTATTTGCTTATATTTTTTCTTAATATCAAAATTCAACAAATATAAAATTCAACTCAGTTATTACTTTAACTGTTATTCTCTTCTCTGTTCCTACATTTCTTACTATTTATTCTTTAGAATTATTATTTTTTTATATTAAATAGCCAGGGTCATTCTTGAGCACTCATGTTGGATGCAAATGGAATGATTCTACCATTTGGATAATGAGAGAACACCAAAGTTAAGTACAATTTATAATAATTCTGTGGATATGAAAAGATAATGCTTAATAATAAAATATAACTTTTCAGATTTTACATTTAAATCCAAACAACAGGCTAAAGATAAATAATCAATTTAAGCTACATTGTGTACGATAAATTGCACACACAATGTATCTAGTTACAGCACACCATTATAATCACTTTATAATCTTTGTTTTTGCTCATAATTTAGCTGCTAAATAAAAATAAACTTAGAGAAAGTTTTATGAGCAGCTAATGACAACTGTAAAACCAAAAAACAGACTGAAGACATTGGGAAAAGTGTGATCTTTTAATTAAAAAAATTATTACTCTCAGCATTGTTTAAATTATATTTTACCATTCTTGCATTTTTTTTAAATTAATTTTATTTCTTACAGGAACAAAAAAAAATTTGTTGCAATACAGGATATTTTTTATAAACTTGACATTTTAACCAAATAAAACTCAACCTTTTTTTAAAAAAAGAACAAAAATCAGATTTCAATTACTCAAATTTTGACTAATTGACCTTTCAACTTTGAACTCTGAATGTTAAAGTTAAGACAATACAAGCATAATATAAATTTGTAAACTAAAAGAAACCTTTTTCTTTTTTTTAAACTTATTTGTCTACTGTTTTTTTTTTAAATAGTTTTTATTAAAAGTGTCATCCCAAAGGTTTTCTGGTCAATTATATATGTATTTTGCAACTGATATAATATATATTCAAAAATATACATATTTAACAATTTATTACTTGAAAGTTCTTTTAATTAGGTGAGTTTATATAATTAAAAGTTTAATTATTATTGCATTTATTGAAATTACAGATGGAAATTGTGCTATACAGTGCTACACTTCTATGGGTGCAAAGTTGAAATATAATATATCACTACCTGATGGAAGCAAATGTAACATTAACTCCCACAAAACTGAAAAATGGTTTTGTTTAAATGGAAAGTGTGAGGTATTTATAAATATATTGTTGTATTATATTTAAACTCTCTCTCTCTCTCTCTCTCTCTCTCTCTCTCTCTCTCTCTCTCTCTCTCTCTCTCTCTCTCTCTCTCTCTCTCTCTCTCTCTCTCTTACTCTCTCTCACTCACTCACTCACTCACTCACTCACTCAATGGTGAATTAATAAATTTTACAAATAACTATTATAATATAGAGAGTGTACCAATAGCTCAAAAAAGCTCTTAATTCATAAGTGCGATAAGAGAAAATATTTAAAATCTCTATCCGGAATGTTCCTATCTCCAGAACAATTGGTTTCAAGCTTAGGCTAGTACATCCAGACACTAGATCTAAAATATCAACTCAAAACCTGCACTTATTTAATACGTAATATTTAAGTAGAAACTGAAATTTTCAGACATGTTTAACTCCTGCTATCTAACTTAAATACTATAAGGAACTGAGAGACATTTTCATGTCCAACATTTCAGAGTTTCTACTTAAATATTATGTATTAAATAAGTGCTGGTTTTGAGTTGATAATTTGATCTAGTGTCTGGATGTTCTAGGTCCTCACTGAGGTGAGCCATAAGCTTGAAACCAATTGATCTGGGGATAGGAACTGGATAGAGATTTTAAATATTTTCTCTCACTGCACTTGTGAATTAAGAACTTGTTTGAGCTATTGGTACACTCTCTATATTACATATTTGTAAATACAAGCTTATAAAAGCAATGTCATGCTATATATGGCTTATTTTATTGATTACTATAATTTTACCTTTAAATAACTATTATAAAACATAGAAATATGAGAAATTATGTTATTATAAAAATGATAAATTACAAAACAATGAAAAATTTATAAAAGAGCTTGTTAAAGTTGTATCTTAATAAGCAAATTTGCTATATTTTATACCAGTTTAAAATATCTACATATACCAATTTAAAGAAGAGAATTAATGATAAAAAATGGATATTTATTTTATGTTTCAAATACTCAAGTTAAATTTATTAGAAATATATATAATGGATTATATAATGTTTTATTTTGTATTCTGCTTAATGTCAATAGATTGGGAAATAATTAAAATATATACATCTTTTATATATGTTTTAAATATATACATCTTTGAAACAAAAAAATAATATTGTATATCAAATTTCATATATTTCAATTGCAGAAATCTCTGTTAGTTCAACAGGAAACTAATCTACAGCATCAATGTCCGAATCTTTTAAAAGATATATCATTGACTGGATTAAAATCAAATTTAAAACAGCAAATTTCAAATCAAATATTGAATTTCCTTAGGCAAAAATTGTCTACAAAACCTAACATTTCAATTTCTTCAATTAGCACACTTATAGAAAATGTTAAATTGGTGCTTTGCCAAATCTCACCAAATTTTTTTACAAAACTTAATGACTAATTTAGTGGGTAATTGAATCGATCAAAATATATCATCTACATTTCCAGAAAGTCACCCGTGAATTTATAATTCAGATTTTGGAAATGACTTATCAACTCAGGAAATGAGTAACACTATTACTTTGGCAAGACCTGAATTTTGAAGAAAGCATCAAAAGAATATAAACCAAAGTGCCTTCAACTTTTGAAACAACCTTCTCCTAAATTTCTTGTAAAGTGTGTGCATAGATTGCTAAATATCAGAGACATGTAAGAGTCAAGCTAAAAAATCAATACAAAACAGTTTAAAGCCATACTAGAAAATCTGAACAAGCCAGAAATGGAAAAAGAAAAAAAAGTAATAACTCCACTCTGGATTTGAATTCTTCTACTACTAAGTTTGCAGAATCTTTAAATACAAAAGTAATTAAAATCATTTTATACAACTTTTAGAATATCAACAAACAATGAAAATTATTCTCATGATAGTATAAAAACTCTTGATAATATTATTCATAAAAAATGTAAGTCTTCTTTTGATGTTTTGCATATTGATCTGACAGGCTGACCCATATACTGAAATTAAAACAGAACCAGGATAACTAGAAAGAGATATTTAGAAATAGTAATAAAAGAAATGTCTTAGCTTGGTGTTTTCTAGTTCAATCTTACATAATCAAATATGTATTTCTACACTTGTCATATTAAGCAGTTCATCTATAAGTACAACACCTACTGAATTTCAAGCTCACAATAATGCAACTATAGAAATGCTGATTTTTGACAATATGTTGTTTTTAATGATAAAACTGCCCACTATTATATCCACTTTTAAGTTGTTCAATAGTATATTGGTCATAAGTTAAATGTGGTTAGTTTGTTGGTTGTAAATAAAGATGTTGTTACTCATATCATTACTGGATCTTTAGGTCAGACTGTTAAATTTTTAAAATTAAAATCTAGCCATCAAAAAATAAGCTTACATTTGTATCCCCTATTTCCTTCCTTTATCATAATTGGAATAAGTTGGTTTAAGTAATAGCAACATTATTATTTTTAGCTTAATGAGCCAAAAAATATTAGAATATTAGAGAACACAGAAAAATGTGTTACTAGCTTAGCTACTGATACACTGGGATCATGAAAACTTATTTATGCAGCTACAAATAATTATATAGACATAACCCCATTGATATAACCCCATCGATACAATAAGCTTCTTGAGCATTCAAGGATTATCTTTGCTTTACAAGTTGTTGAAAATATGCTATATAGCTAAGCTGTTCTACTAATAAAGCAGTTTGGACTTTTCATATAACTACTGGTGAAGAAGCTAATAGTTTATGGCTACCTTGTAGTGTAAGTGCTTTGGAAGTTTAAGGCAACTTTATGCTTGTTAGATGATATGATAAATAGATAAAAAAAAGTATCAACTGTTGTATCAATGTATAAGAAATAAGAATAATACTGATTTAATCATATCTGGATTTTTTTTATCATGAAAAAACATACTAATTTATTTTTGATTTTTATCTGGAACATAATAAAATTCTTCGTGATAAATCAAAAAGGCAATTTTGATAAAAAGAAATAATAAATCTTTAATTAATAAATGATACAATTCGTGAATCTTAGAATATAACATGGTGAGATTTGCTTAAATTTTAATTTAAATGATTTCTATTTGAAGAAGGCTATAAAAATAATGAAAGAATTTCTGCATTGTATAAAAGTTGTTTGTAATTTTTTTAAATTCACCATTAATTAATATTTTATCGTTTTATTATATCAATTACTTTATAACAGCTATTTTATTATATATATATATATTCTTCTAACTTAAAAAGAAAACTTGTTAAAAAATAAAGTCAACAGATACACAATTTTTTCAAGAATCAACAGATGATATATTTTTGATTAAAATCTTGTTAATTTAAATAAATTTGCAATATCACAATTATATATTTATTAAGTTTTTACAGTTAGGCTCCAGGAACAACTGAAGATTTTATTTTTAAAAATATGAGATATTAATTAGCAAACTTTCTGGAGCATTGAGATACTTGTTATGTATATGTAATTTGTACTTATGTAAATATTGGAAAAGTTGTAACTTTAAAATTTTTCACACTCATGAAGTATTAATGACATTTTAAATTCTAAGGAAGAGCTAGAAATAGAGTGCCACTTTTGACTCATAGCTGTTAGACAAATATAATACTGTTGCAGGATAATAAAATTTCAGTATTTCAATCTAGTTTTTAATAGATTGCTTTCTTAGTTGCAAAGAGCCTTAATTCTAATTAAAATATATATAAATAAAATGTCATTAAATTTTCAGTATTTGCATTTATAAACCTAGTAAAACATTTTATCATTACTTATAACTTTTTATGAGAGAGTATCATTTACTTGAGAATATATTGGAAAAGTTATATTATTTTAAAACCATTCATACTTATAAATTATTAATGTCTGAACTACTTTTATTGTATCTTTATTTATATGGATTTAAAAAGAATGGGGAAGTATGGAGGTTGTTTAATATATCCATAAAGATATTACACATAGGAAGAGAAAGGTGAATAATTCTATGTGTGCGTATGTTTAAAATTTTAAAAAATCAGATATATTAATCTTTAACTGAGGTTTAAAATTTATATCTGTGCTAAAGATAATTTCTAGTTTAGAAAATATCTGAGATGGATGCGTCAAAGTTGTGAATGGAGTGAGTTTGACAACGGTAGATAAAAATGTAACAATTAACTTTTTCTTAACTAAAATCTAGAAAACAATTACAAGGAGACTTCTACTTTTGGCTAAGTGTCAGGCAAATGAATTCTGTTGCAGAATACTTAATAGCTTGCTTAGTTGCTTAATATCTTCTGAATTTTAATTAATAAAAAAATTAAGTACCCTGCTAAAATCCCATTTTCCTTATAGCACATGCTTGCACACACGCACATATATATATATAGAATCAAAATTACCCAAACTCACAACTCAACCAGACTAGCCAAAAAATAAACTCTAAAACACAACCAATGATTTCATTGCTTGGGGTAATTTTGACTTTAATTCAGCTTTATGCTTTTAATGTATATATTTATATTGAGACAGCAGTTATTTTAAAATGATAATTTATTAAGGAAACGAATAATAAAAAATAAGTGTTATGTTATTTAGTTAATTGTTCTTTAAAATAATTAATTTATATAATTTACTTGTAAATAGGAAAGTTAGTGAATGGGAGTGTATGTGTGGGTATAATATATATATATAAACAAATACACATCAATATATTTAATTGCTCTATTATAAAAAAATATATAGTACTATTATTAATGATTAATCTTGGTAATAAAAAAAGAAAAATTATTTTGATTAATTGCTATTATTTTTAAAAGAAAAAACCATTAATGAATTCAATTTTATTTACAATAAACAATTTTATTTAATAGAACACTGTGTTGGAACCCAGAAAAAAATTTCTAGATTATAATAGTATGCTAAATAAAAAATGCGGGAAATAAAACAAAGATTTATTGATGCTTTTTTAAATTTATGAACAAAATTAATAGTTGAACAGAAGGAAGAAAGGGTAAGATTTATTTCTCCCTCCATGGTCGGATTTCCAAGGAGCTAAAACAATTAATTAGATTAGAATTTGTATCTCTCTATTTTGCCTTATAATTCATTAGCAATATAACATAAAAACAAAGCATGAAATATTAACAGACACTAATCCAATAGAAATTATTTTAATCAACAAACAATGGTATTAGAAGCTTCTCTATCGAATTACAAAATAAGCTTAAAGAAAAAAACATCATTCTTTAGGAAAATATACTAAATAATTTGTATAGTACACTTTATGACAGAATAAAATGATTTAGATGCTAATATTGTTTTATTACTTCTTTGTTTATTTAAAATTTTATTGATGTAGAGATTAATTTATTATAATTCTAGCATTCATTTGAGAAAATAACAAAATAGCTTTTGTATCATTTTAATGATGATTATTTTTAAAAAAAAAATCAATTCAATAAACCATTAAAAAAGTGCTATTCATAGAAAAGAATGTTTCATTTTATGTGTACACACCTTTGAATATATGTAGGTGTTTAAGAGAAAATATATTGCATTTGATAGTTTTATATTTGTATATTATTTAAAGCATGTAAAATAAACGTAGATAAATATAAGAAAAAAATAGGTATCCTCACCATTAAACTTATATTTTAGATGATAGCTTTAGTGGTGCTCTCTAGTGTTGGATATTAGTGTGCCTGTTAGCCATTACAATATATAGAATGCATGATATCAGATTTATATTACAAATTTTGGTATTTTATTTCAATTATTTATGTGGACTTTTTAATATTTGAATTTTACTAATAAAAGAAAAATCATAAGTCAATCATTCGTAATAGAATTAACAATGTTGTTGTTTCAAAAATATATATTTTATTAAATACTATGTGTACAAATTGAAAAGGATGTATACAAAGTTAAATGAGGTTATGCTATGTCCTGAGAGTTCTTATTGAATGTTTGGGGGGGGGGGAGGCATGTCTAGATTTTTATTGTTATTAACTGGGAGGGTGATTAGGGTCCAAGTGTCCTCAAAGGATTTTTTGGAGGAGATGAGCTTATCTCTTTTCATGATCTTCTTTATTGTTTGCAGAACAACAGTCCTGGATCTGGATGGGGCTGGTCCATTATCAACTTGCAACGTACTACCCAAATTGCATAGAGGATTAACAATGTTTAGATCAGTATTCATTTAAAACGAAAAATTCAAAATCTGTGCAGATATGATTTAGAAGTATTTTTTTCTAAAGTACAGAAAAAATGTGAACTCAGTTTTATTTTTATGCTGAATATACTTATTCCCATATGACAAATATACATTATTGACAACTTTCTTATCTTTTGAGAATATCTAGATGATCATTGCTTTATTATCTATAAATTAATCATTTAGAAAAAGTCTTCTTAGAAAGTTCAGCTATCTGAAACAAAATATTAATCATTCCTTGGATTTTAATCAGATATTTAAATATGATAGACAAATAACTTAACCTCCATATCTTCAGAAAAATGTCAGTTAGATTTTATGTATAAGAGAATATAACACTTCCCTATTTAACGATATATGTATAAATTATAATTGCCAATTCGTTAAAAACTTTTTAAAAACAATTGTTTATAAAAATCATTGAAAATTTGATAACTAAATTTTTAAATAAAACAATATATTAATTGATTAAAAGTAACTTTTATCCTTGATATAATTTGTTTGTACATTTTTTGAAATAGGTTTTTGGATGTGATGGATTTTCTGAAGCTTATACACAATGTCTTAATGGAAGTAAGTAGACAAAATACATCTATTTCAATGCATTATATATATATATTGAGACATTTCCTTTGCATTGGTGCTTTGTTAGACCAATGCAAGTCATTCCTTAAAAATATATTTATTAGGTATTAATTGATAAGTTGTGATAATATAACATAATGAACAAATCATTTAAATACTAGTGTACTTATGTAGATTTGTTGTATATTATAGTTAGGCAATAGGATCTTTATATATATATATATATATATATCTATATATATATATATATATATTAACTATTACAAACCAGTCAACACTTAGACAATCCCAATATAGAAAACAATCAACAATCTTTCACATGTTGTCAAGGCAACCTTTTTTGAACAATTAATGCTTTAACTGCCTGACTCGTAAAAAAATGAGTAGATATGATGACACTCTAAATTGGCTACTTTTTATCCCACGTATACATATTATACGTCATTTGAAAGAAAATCAAAAGTTCTGTAATATGGTGCCCTCTTCAGAATTATTTTACAAGTAAAAAATCAATAAATATGACCATATATGTCAAACAAAACCAAAGCACCGCCTCCTCACCACCTTTTCTTGAATCTTATTGGCTGTCCAACTTCTGTCAAAAAGGGAAATGGCTGCCAAAAAGTAAAAAGTTACGTTCGTTTTGATTTTTATTATGAAAATGATAAACAAATGTTTACAACATTTTAAACAATATTTGAATTGAATTACAAATTATTATTGATAAAATAATACTAAAAATCAAATTATTTTAGAAAAATAGTTAAGATATTACCAAGAATTATTTATTTATTGCTACATATTTATCTCAACATTAAAGTGAAAAAAAAAAAGATTGCGTTTGATTGCGTCAATAATCTTTTTGGTTGGTCAAATAGCGGTTACTTTTATTTCACCGCAATTGAATATTTTTTAAATTATAAATCAAATTTTATTTTTGAAAAGACTTTCGTTTACTTTCATAATCTGAAAAATTAGTAATATACTTTTTACAAATGAAACTAACGTATTTATATTATTAAAAGTGAATCTATTTTAACAATAGATTTTGTTAAAGTTGTGAGTTGGCCAATTCAAAGTTTTGATTTTTAACTCATTCGGCTAATTAAATAATCATCATTGAAAGGGTTAAGGTGGATTGTCCATATATATATATATTGTAACGATATATAAATATGCCGTTACATTAATTTAAAATAAAATCTTAAAGTTCACAAATAAAAATAAAATCTATTAAAAAGGAAAAAAAACTAAATGCTAAAATTAAAATGTTTGTTAAACGTATATATTCGCACAGATGCTAAAATTTAAAAAAAAAAATTTTTTATAAATAAAAAAAGAATATTTGAACGTACTTTTTATAAAAAAATACAAGATTTAAATATAAAAATATTTTAATAAAGAAATAACGTAGGTAAAAATAAAAACAGGTATTAATTAATTCCTGTAATCTGTAAATGGAAATGATTGTTTATTAATTGAAAAGCAAGCTAGCTTTAGGGCTCTTGTGTAATTAAAAAGTCAGATGAAAATTAGATAAGAGAATAAAGAGAAATTAGCTTGACCAATGGAAGCACCAAGCCTCAGCCCGGACCCGAATGAACAGGATGGATTAGTGACGTTTTGTTGGTTGAATCCGTGTGGATACTATAACAAGAGAAATACAGTTTTCCTGATAGTTTCGAACTTGATTTGGTGAGACGAACGACAAGACACACTTGTCGTTCTCTCTCACTTATTTTAAAAAATGAAAAGACTATGATACCAGAATAGAACCAGCTAAATGCTACCTCCAGAACATCAGAGCGATCTTCCAATGGAGATGTTGTGGAAATTAAAATCAGGAACCTGGACTCTTCTACAGTGAGCTATGAACTTTACAATTTAAAAAAAATAATTAAGAACTTTCATTCAAACTTTTAAAATTCAGCTAACCTAAATTTAAAAAAAGGAATTCTTATCTGATTTTCAAATTGACAATCAATATTTAAATTATATATATCTGACTTATGTTTCAAATTAATTATAAATGTTTAAGTTTTACATATTTGCTTGCTAAAAGAAAAAAATCATTTCCATTTTATTATTTTTTATTTGTATTAATATTTATTGTTTAAATTATTAAATGCATGAAATTTAAGTTGGGTGTAGATGTTGCATAGATTCATTAGCGGTTAATTATGTTGTAGTTTTCATATTCGATTAGAATATATAGGTCACCGATGTTGATGCGGTGTCTTATGATGAATACCATTGGGTTTCTTGTATTCCCTCTGCAATTAATGTTTTCGATCACTATATTTTGATCGGTTATGTTTATTTTGGAATGTTTTTAACTGTGGAATCTATGCAGCTGATCTATACTCAACATTATAAAACAAATTGTATAAAATTCATCTGTGCGAACGTATCTTAAGGTTAAATTTAAGTTGGGCATGAATGGCTATATAGATTTGTAAAGTTATATATATATATAGTTTAAGGGAGGGTAATCTTAGGTTATTCGTTTTGTAGTTGAATTAGCTCAATGGATTGGATATATTTGTGTAATTAGTAGATGTAGTATGAGATCCGCTATGGGCAGGATTGCACATATACGCCACACACCTTCTGTTTGCCTATGGATGGGTTTGTAAGTCAGCAAAGGACCGCAGTCCATTCCTATGGAGTTTTTTTGTTTATTGTTCTACTCGCCGACAGATGTAGCATTCCTGTTGGTAGAGAGACAATGTCTTCTCTAACTCTACTTACTGTTCAGATGTACATTCCTGACAGTATAGTATTTTGTGTTGTCATATTTTCATGCTACATTGAATACATAAATGTATCAGATGGGTTGGTGCCAGTTTGACTGCAAACTTTTTGCCTAAGGTTAAATAAGGGATAGAACAGTTTTCTTTTCAAATACAATCTATATAGTCTATTCATACTCGACTCACTAAATAAATATTAAACTCATAATTGCAATCTATTTAAATGTAAATTTAAAGATTAATATAAAAATCTAAAATGTTAAACTTATTCCTCAAATTAGAATGATTTTATATGTGCATAAATAAATATTTTTATGTGTTAATTTCTGGCAGTGGCTTTTATTTTTTTATGTATATTTAAGATGCAATTAAACAAGTTATTTATTATCTCTGCATCTCCATGAGCTAGCAACTTGGGCTAACGATCTGAATATTTAAATAATGTGGAATCTTATCAGCATGTATCTGCCTACTTTATAAATTTTTCTAGGCTCAAATGCCTAGATGGCGCCTGTGTAGTGCAGATTGCAGTTAGATTCAATCTCCACTTCCATTTCGATCATTACAATATATATATATATATATAAATAATTTATTCTTAAAAAATAATATTATATGTAACATTAATACTATATAAAGAATAAATAAAGCTTAAATAGTTTAGGACAAAACAAGTAATTCATTTTAGAAATGGACTAAAACTAAAATAAACAGATAAATGTGCAATTATTTTAGTGTCGGCTATTTTATAAACAGATCCAGAAAATGATTGCTTTGGTTATTAAACAATATGATTTTAAAAAATCTTAGTGGTGAAATAATAACAATAAGCAAATAAATATATAATACATATTTTTTTGAAATTACAACCTTGGGCAAC
Organism: Epiperipatus broadwayi; assembly: GCA_028023455.1. Taxonomy (NCBI): domain Eukaryota; kingdom Metazoa; phylum Onychophora; class Udeonychophora; order Euonychophora; family Peripatidae; genus Epiperipatus; species Epiperipatus broadwayi. Next base: position 3,454,024 of record JAQFVV010006311.1, on the reverse strand, counting down.
AGATAGGCAGATATATAAAATAAAATTTGCTTGAATTTAAACATGTTTCAGAAATCAAGAAATTGGTGGGAACTGGGAAAATTAAGTACTCACATATATATTGTAACCAGTTGGTTACATGGCACACAAAAACATAGTTGTATATATATATAAAGTAAAGGGAAAATAAAAATAAACAAACAATAAATTTTAGTAAATATTTTCTACATTTTCTGGAATAAAAATAATAAATAAAGGGTTAAATGTCTCTGGATTTAAATCAAAATTTTATTATAAATTAAAACATTTTAAAAAGATGTAAATAAATATTGTATTATTTGTAACTCTGATTTTGAAATTTAAAAATAAGTATGTTTTCTGATAATTGTAAAAATGTCTATTATCTATTTTTGAAAATCTTTTTAATTAATTAGTAAATCTCTATCTAAGTAAAAACATGTATATCACAACTTTGATAAAAATTTCAAAGTTGCTTTCAAAAAAATTAAAATTCTTTTTAATCAAGATAAAAAAACAGTTTTTAAATTTAGTGTTTTATCACCTCACCAAGGCTATAAAAGACTGTATGAAAAGAGATTAGTTTAGTCTGGACAGTAGTTTTTGAAAAGAATCTGGTTAATATTTTTTTGAGAATCAGGTGGCCAAAATGGCTAGCTGCAAAGTTTGGATAGTAATTTTTTTGAAGACAGTTGTCTTAATATTTTTTGAAGCAGTTGGCTAGCAGAATTGGTGTTTGGAAAGTTATGAAAATAAAAATAGCTCCCATGAAGATGTAGCTGAAGTCAAGCCTGTAGATCCAGCAGTGAGCAGTCTACTAGTTCTATATACTGGAGTTTTGATTCATCTGAAGACTGGGTCAACTTAAAATGAATCAATTAACCTATACAAATGTGTTTTAGAAGACAGTTTGCTAGCCTGAAGTTCAGGGAGAATGCCAATCATATCTGAATTATACTTTTTCCAGATGATGACACAAGCCTGGATTGTACTTTTCTGATGAGCAAAAAAACTAATCTTATCAAGAGAAATCTTGAAAAATTGGTATACATATGCTGCTGTTTATCTATGTATGCAGAGAAGCACAGATAAATGTATGTATAGCAGGTGTATAATATTATATATTAAAAATGACATTTTAAAGAACAATTTTGCTTAAGTTAAATGTCTAAAAATGAAGATTTAATTGATAGACTCTATTATATTTGTTTTTTCAAGAGAATAAGTGAATATATTTAAAATCTATATTTTTAAATTTAAAGACATTTGTAATTATTCAGTCAACAATAATCCAATCAAGATTGAGTTATATTTAAAAAAAGTTGATATGTTTTATAAGACTAAAAAGGAACTTATAAACTGATATTTTTTTAGAAAGTAAAATAAACTGTAAACTATTATGATAGAATTTGATTCATATCATCTATATTTTTGTGTACATATATATATGTGAATTTTATATATTTTCAATATTGAATTAATTAGAAAAATATTATTGTAAACAATTAAAATAGGTAAACATTAGTGTGTGCCTGCAATTCAATATGCACAGATATGTATGTTAAATATGTTATGTACTATAAAAATTAATGTCATTTATTATTGACAATTTGAAAGTGAGAACTAGAAAGGTTTATTTTATGGCAAGTCAAATATGTTCACATATTTTACACACACATACATTTATGTGTGTATATATATGTCAATTATATTGCTAATATCAATGTGTATCAAATAGACACTTATATGTAAATTTTAATTATTTATTTTATTATTAAATGTCAATTCAAACATGTTCATTTTATGTCAAGCCACATGCCTGTCAACTGAATAGGTTTTAGGTAAACCTAGTGAAACTTATATGTAAACTATAATAGTAATTTGAATTTTGTATAGTAATTTGTAAATCACAAATGTGATAATTTTTATATGTTAATCACAATCAGAAGGTGTTAAATGTATAGCCATATTTTATAGACTTTAATATAAGTTTTTTATAGTTATTAATAAACTTGAATTCAATTGTTAAAATTGTATTAAATCATCATTTCTTGGTCACCATAACAGTAATAGAGCTTGTGTTCTTTTGAGCTAGATTCATCTATAATGGCTGAATATATAAATGGGGATGTATTTAGTGCTTTAAGGCATTCAGTTGACAAGGTTTTGGTTTTGGCATAAAGTGTATATTTTTCAAAGTCCCTACACTATATTTTATTTAATTTAATCTTTATTAGAATTTAATGTTATAGATGATCAGTGCATTAATGGCACTAAGTGACAAGAGTATTGATGATGATCAGCATGTTTTAATACCCCAGAATTACTGTTTAGATTTTTTGTTATGTATTCTGATGGATTGGCACTTAAGTGGTACATCCAAAGTTATGTTTAAATAAATTCCTCAAGCTGACAAGGGCTAAATAGTTAGCCTGGTCTATAGTAGACCATTTCCAATTCAGTCACCAGATTGACTGTTGATTTACTTGTATTTTGATCAATCATTCATCATGATGAAGGGTTATTTCTTTTGAGAATTACTTATTGATAATGCTGGTTGATATATAGTTAATCATAGTTGCTCTAAGGAGTGATTGGCTGATCTCTGAGAAATCTCATGATCTCATACTCTCTCTATAATATATTAATATTACATTTTTTAATATTAAACATTACTTTAATATCATATTCACTTTAAAATTATTTTTGTAAATTTTAATTTTTTTGTGACTGGGGTTGATGATGATTTTCCATCACCCCAGGTTCACTCCAATTCTTTCTAGTAATTATCCCATCCCATTACAATATATAAAATATTAATCATCAAATTTGGCAAAAAAAAAAAAAAGCTCAAAGAAGCTAATAACCTAACATTAAGATCTTCAAATAAATTTAAAAATGAAATTCATTATTATTAACAGTATGATTTGCTAGACAAGTTATTGTGACATCCCTCCACATCTTCATTAGCTAGTTCAACAGTGTGTGATCTGTCAAGAAGCTTAAGAAAGCCCTAAAAATGTTCCTGACAAAAAATAAGAACCATCAATTTGAAAAGAAAAATATGTCTAATAAAAATAATTAAGTAAAGGAACTTAAAAAAGTGGTTTTCAAAGACACTAGAAATCAAGAAAATTTCAAGATTAGGAAAAAAACGAATTCAACAAATCCTTCCACTAGCCAATGAAAATCTTATATATGTGTTTCACAGGAAATAACTGGCACATCAAAACATGTTTAATCTTAGAGAAGCTTTTCTATTTACAGATTGATTGTTATCTTTGTAATTTTTTAAAATAATTTGTGACCAAAATTATATAAATTTTATGTGAAAGTACTTAATATGTATTTATATGTCACATTATGTTACTAATATATGCAACATTATTGGTTAATTTGTTCTTTAGAACCCTATTATAGTAAGCATCTTTTTTTTTCATATGTCATAGCATCGGCCGGGACATGAACCCATACCCATCTGCAACCAACAACTTGCTTGCAAGGCAGGTGCGATGACCTCTCGGCTAACAACGCTTGACTAGTAAGCATCTTTTATACTAGATTCTTAATAATAAGTTTTGTTAGAGAGATCTTAAAACTCAGACTGACTACATTTTTTAATATCATCTCATATATATATATATATATATTGCAAGTCTAATATTTTATCATGTCTATTTATCTATTTATTAACGATTAAATAAACCATATTATTAACTTATTTTATGCTCCAATCAAATTTGTATTTGTTTAAATATATCCTTACTTTCTTTCTATATAGTTTATATATCAGTAAATCAATTATAAACCCATATTCAATTATTGAAAATAGAAATTAGTGCACAGGGATAATGAAAATGGAGATTGACGTTGAGAGGTATTAAATCTTCCTATAAAAGCAATCAATCAACATCTCTGGATTTATTATGCTCACTTGTATGATCAATGTAAACTGTAAAATAAATTCAAAGTGTCTTTTCTTACTAGTATTAAAAGAAAATTATAAAAATTTCATTTAATAATTTGGAATATGATTGTGCAGTTTGAAGATCATTAAATCTAAATGAATTTTATAAGTTATTAATTCCATTTATTCTCAAGAGAAATTCTGTTCATACATTCCATAATCTTGAAAATTTTAATGTTAGGAGAATCACTTTCATTTTATAATCGTTCATCTTAATATTTTAAATTGTGATTAAATATTTTGACTTTTTATTTTGATCCAAAATCTTTTTATTCTAATTTTTGTTTTTCATTCCAACATTCACATTTGTAAAAGAAATTGGGAACTCTAATGATGCCAAGAAAAAAATCTGTTCATCACTATTAGTAAAAGTTACAACTGTTTTGTATAAATTTAGTGCACCAATGTGTATTCATGCATACAAATATTTGTACATATATTTCTAAATATTTTCTTACAATATATATATATTTATAATTAAAATAATAAATTTAACGGTTTACAAACTATTACAAACAATCCTTAATTCCGCAGAAGTACTTTCGGTTAATTTCTTAAACCTGCCTCAACTGTCATTAATTTCAAAAAACATGACAGTTGAGGCAGGTTTAAGAAATTAACCAAAAGTACTTCTGCGGATTTAAGAATTGTTTGTAATAGTTTGTAAATCGTTAAATTTATTATTTTAATTATAATTACAATTTTGCTTTTAATTAACGGACATTTTATTTATTTTACACACACACATATATATATTGTAATGGTCAGACTAAGCATGTTCAATGATTTACATTTTATTTTTTATATAATTTATATGAACCTTACCTGACTTTGAATATCAGGAAAAAAGACTGGTACATATGTTTTTAACAATATTTTATTTAATATAATACTATATGCAGCCTCTATTTGTAATACCTGGCTAAATCATGAAGAACATAAGTTACTTCCAGACTACTGAATGGAGTGCATACAGTATTACATTTAGAGAGGCTAACACATGATAACAACAACTGTTTAATTACAAAATATAATTGTTAGTTGGCATGTAACTTACTTTCTTTTTAACAAGCCTTTTCTCCAATCTCTTATATATGTTTTATTGCATACACAAGTAAGAAGCAATAATTACTTATGAACATCCAAAGTTTCATTGCTAAAATTTAATCTGGATTTTCAAGTGCACTCTAATATTAATATACTCTTATAAATGGATACACTTTTCATGCAGGGAAACCTTGAACTTTAATAAACTTAAAAATATAAGTGTATAGATAAACCTATAAATATAAGACATTTCTTGACTCATAGGTTTCCTTGTACAGACACATGGATATGCTTAATGGGATAAACATAGCTGCTACACCTTTGCACAACAATAAGTATAAGAATTGTTCATTTTTAGATCCTAAATCTGATTTAATAAAACTACAATTTCTAAAAGAATGGCTTGTTTTGAGTCCTATTCCTAAATTATTAAACAAAATAAAATGAATTTTCCCAATGTGGATATAGATATTTTTAAATTATTCAACAATAAACAAACAATGCATATACATATTCTATAAGCTCACTCATGCAAAATCTAATTCTCAGCAATCAAATGCAGGGTTAACTATGAGAAAATGAACCTGATGGATACACTAAATCATTAATTTAAAGCTATTAATAATTATTGATTCTAATTATTTATAATTTGGACAATTTATGCATAGATAATAGATATCCATTATAATATATAAAGTTATCCACTAAAAATGTAACATACATAACAATTTTAAATTGTCATTAAAAAAATTAGCAGCAACAATATAGAACTTATACAAATATTTTCTCATACACTGTAATTAACTGAACCTATACAAATAAGAAGATATCATGTTTTCTAGGAAGTACACAGACCACTACTAGTAATTAAAAATTATATTTGTCTGAACAATTTTAAGTGAAAATGTCTCAATTAAATATTATTACTATTTGCTTGTGTAATTATTGAGATTTGAAATCACTTTAATTTGTTTATATTAGGGTGATCTTAGTTTTTCTATAATCTTAAACAAAAATTGTAGCAGCTGATGTTTTGTTAGTTATGTGACATATTATTGGATTTAAAAATGTATTTTTGTCAATACTAAAATAACACTTCTAAACAAATGCAGTAGTATTTATAAAAGTAAAAAATTATTAAATGGAAGAGATGTAATTTGCAACAATTTTGGGGTGAAGTTTTCAAATTATTATTTATATATTTTTCAAACTGCAATGAAACAAATTATTATGTTTTATATATAATTATAGGTGATTTGAACACAAACTTTCAAGCTACCTTCAGCTATTTAACTCTTTCTCATATAATCCATACACAAGATTACACACATATGAAAAAGATAAATGATCTCCAATATATGTATCTTGTGCTGAACCAACACTCATAAGTTAGTTCAGATCATCATCTCCCACACACATACATAAACAGTACTCAGTTTATATTAAGGTAGAAAATCTTCAAATTTTAATGGACAGGTTTCAATCTACTCCAACCTCCAACTCTTCAGTCATCCATACTATTAAAAATCTGAATGATGAAATGTCCAAATAATTTGTTGATGTCAATATTATTGTCATGCCCATGTTGACTTTAAATCACTTTGACCCTTCATGTATAGGACCTTGTCCATTTAATTACTCAGAAGAGGGCTGGACAGAATACTGTCTGTATACTATTTGAATACAAGTATAATTTATATACTTTGAGTTTAAATTATCCTGCCCATGCCTATTTTGTGTAATTAAATGGACAAGATCCTATACATGAAGGGTCAGTTTGACTTAAAGTCAATATGGGCATGACAGTAATATGAGCATCAACAAAGCATTTGGGTATTTCATCATTCAGATTTTTAATGGTATGGATAGCTGAAGAGTTGTAGGTTGGAGTAAATTGAAACCTGTCCATTAGAGTTTGAAGATTTACTATCAATATAAACTGAGTAGATGAGTGATTTGAGCACTCCATCATCGGAGTATTAATGGTGTGGATGGCTGAAGAGTTATATTGGTCTATTAAAGTTTGAAATGTTCAAATCACTTATAATTATATTTAAATTGCAAGTATATAAATTATAATTGTATTTAAATATAATTGTTTTTTATAATAAAAATCTATAATTATATATTAGTTCATATTTCTTTTTTAGCATATGGTTATGTGCGAGCTTTGGCAATTTCTGGAAGTTACAGTTGTTTCAACTTTGGAATATTAGAAATAATAATTAAACTGTTTTTTATTTTTATTTGTTGCTTGTTATCGACTTTATAATTGCTTTGTAAAATTATTTTTTAAAAAAAAAAAAAAAAACTCTGAATAAAATTTTACGTGGAAAAGGTATATTTGACAGTTTGTTGGCTTTTGATTAATTATATTAAAATAATAAAAATATGTACATCCCCCATTTTAAAGGTTTTAGACTCATACAATATAAAAAAGTACAACAATTTTTTTTTTTTTTTTAAATAGTAAAATACGTTCCTGTAAAGATGTATCCAAATAAACTATTATTTCATACTAATCGAATTTAAAGAGTGATTTACTCATATGAATTAGCAAATTTTATCAAGGCAACTAAACTAATCTAGGTATTATATTCCAATTCTCAGGATTATCTTTGCTGTAAATTACATTAAAAATACATCTATAGTCATAAGTCGTTTACCAATACGAAAGGTATTCATTGTCACGAGAGGCTAAATAAATAAATTCAATATTAATTGAAATATTGGACTGGTTCTAATGTATTCGTACCAGTGCGTGGTTTATATGCAGGCAGTGTAATCACCATTATCGTGAAATAAGAATTAAATGAAAAATTACTGAAACCATAAATACATTTGCATATACTATAAGTTCTCTAGTATCAATAGAGAGATTAATTTAATAACTATCAAAACTATTTTATACATAATCTCAGACTTACTCAACAAATTTTTATAAAGATACCTTGGTGTACCTCACAATACAATTAAAGTTATAACAAAAATATTATTTTACTTTAAGAGAATTGAATTCTAGTAAAAACTGTATTAAAACAAAAATATAAAAAAAAATGTTGTACTAAAAAAAATAGTATAAGTTTATAATTTATCATAAACTAATTTAGTATTTTTTTAATGGTAATAATATATATATATACGACTACTTATGGAGTGCATCCTATCAATTTAGGTTCTGAAAACTCTTGTTATAATTATAATAAGTGTTTCGTTGTTAATTCTCCCACCAGTATATCAATATCAAATTATTTAGGTCATATGTAAACATTTTCCTTTTTTATTAGTTTCTGGAACAAATAAAAGACTAGCAATATGACAATAGAAATCCTTATTCTTAATTAAATAGATATCACAATAAACTGATGCTTAAATGAATTAAGCATTTTTAAAAACTTGAATGGTATCAGATATAATGGCATAGATAAAAAGTATATTTTCATCATTCCAGTTAAAAACAAACTGAAGGAAAAATTCTTGAATGTTATGAAACATATCTTAATAAATATCTCACTAACATTGGACTCAAGTTTGTATAAAGATATTGTCTTTACATTAAAAAATATAAACAACACTACTATGGGCACTTAACAAACGTGTAAATTTTATAAAATGGGAAAACAAACTATAAAACTACTTGTTCAACACCAACATACAAAGACAAAGTTAAAAACTAAAGCTACACTATCATTTTTATTATTTATATGATATGAATGCTAATCCATGTAATCACATAAATTTATTATACTTTTAGGCACTACGATTTACTGATATGAGTGCCAGTGTGAAAATAAAAACTAATCTAAGAAATTTTATCAAAATATAGAAAAACCATTAATAAAAAGATTCAGTCCTGAAAATGAGAATTAATTAAGCAAAGGGAAATTTAATGAATTGTATTGTTATTGGAGAAATCTATTAAAAGATATTCAAATATAATTTTTGATACATATATATTGTGACTTTTTATTTAGGTCCCTGTAGTTAATAATTCCAAAATTTTAAATGATAATATATTTGGCATTAAAATCTTAATGAGTGGTTTTCAATAAAGATTGTTTTGAATGCACTGGGAAATTTGCTTTAGTAGAGATGAGATTTCAAAACCAGTCTAGACTTTGAAACTAGAAATAAAACAATTTAAAAATATTGTTATTAATTGAGAGAGAAATATATTGCTATTTTATTATTGTTGAATAGCAATTGAAATAAATAAATAATTAAATCAATTTATAAATCTTGTAAAATGAATCATTATAGTAAATTACTTAAGCATATTTCTTTAGTACTTAATACAAAGCTGTCTTGAATAGGTATGAGTAATTATTAAAAATGAAAACAAGGGGGTAATACTAATTATGCATACCAAAATTATTGGCCAATTCACTCCCATAATGCATCAGAAAAACAAGCTATATATTATCTAACCCAGCTGCAGGGGGGGGGTTGACTAATTAAGAAAACAAGAACTAAGCAACCACAGAATTCAAGTCTGATCTAAAATAAGGATGGAAAAAAAACAACTAAACATCAGAAAATTCTGGAATCTAATTCAATGAAATGATATCTTGCTGTCTACCAATGCTGGAATAGAAAATCTCCAAAACCTTGCAGTCATTTGAACACCATTCTTCTATTGATTGATAATTCTAAGGAGTTATATAGAAGGAGAAATGGAAACCTTATGCATCCTAACTGTCTCTCCTAAATCTTATTTTAAATCCAGGAAAATTCAAGAGGAAGTAAGTGTTTGCTTTTACTTTATTTATACATGTAAACTTTTATCTTTAAAAATAACGCACAAATTATTTATTTGTAAACTAAGAAGTTGATAGTGTTTGAATTTCGTGCCTTTCTTATTTATTATTTAGCAGAATGATATTATGTGCTTGTAAATTAAAATATTAAAAAAAAATGATTCGAAATAATATTAAAAACAAGTGTTATATATGATATATAGTAAATAAATTTAAAAGTTATTTTTGAGTCATCTAATTTTTAATAAAGTAAACATGAAAATATTTGCGTGATTTTATTCTCTATTGTCTACTAAATTTTATTGAGGGAACCTATGTAATGAAAGATATAATCAATTACCAATTAATTAAAATGCTAAAGATAGAGTGATAATTGGATAAATTCTTTCTAATATTGAGCATCACATCATACTTTGCCAATAAGAATGGAATGAAATAAATATTTATTTTAAAGTTATATCGAGAAATATACGTCATTATAATAATGTTTTACAATATTAGAATATATTCCAATTGTTTAAACATTGCTACACATATATATATTACCGTACAGGGAAGAATAAAATTAACAGAGTTTTAAAAGGAAAGGAAAGATAAATATGCTAAGTGTAATAAAATTCCACTAATTGTTCAAGGAAAAATTATCTTGATTTTAAATGTAATAAATGATTCTTGTTATACTTCCTTTTTAAACACTTACAGGATAAATCAATAAAGATTTTAAAAGTTTGTTTTGAAGATTACAATAGCTCAAAGAATTATTCAGGAAATTTTCTATAGAAAAGTAGATAAACTTATCTTTTAAGTCTGCTACAATTGGAAGTATGAATTTTCATCGCTCTGTTAATTATCGATACTAAAACTATCAAATAATTTTTGCTTTTGGATAAGTGTTAAATATTGCTCATTCCACACCCAACAGGAGAATAAAGAAAATATATGTGTTATCTGGAATGTTTGCTAATCACAATATTAATTCTTATTTTAACTTACCACAATAGAATAACTTGGATGAAGAGGATAAAATTTAATGGATAAAAGTGTACTCTTATTTTTTTTTATTACTGATGTGTTATATATATTACTTACGTAATGTGTTGTTTGGAAATTTTGTTTATAAAACATATATGTTTTGTTTTTGGCATGAAATATATATATATTGGGTTAAAAAAAAAATGTGCAAAATATACACATCTATTTTATGTATATTTTTTTTTAGTTAAGGGAAAACCAGAAAATTAGATATATATCGTTTATCTAGAGAGTGATAAAATATTTACTTCTCTCATATTTTGAAACCAATTATAATGTATATTATTAAAGAGGTGAATATGCAAACATTTTTATCAAATATATACTGTATACTAGAATGACTGAATTATTTTCTTATATAAAAGAAAATTTGATATAAATTTTTTTTTTCATTTCATAATTTTCTATAGAAATGAACTTGTCCACTTTGAATACAAATACAGGTTTGATCTTTATGCTTACATACGTTGTGCTCTCTCTAACAAAAGGATAGTTGTCATTTTAAATGATTAATGATCATTTGACATATATATTTTGGTTTGGCTGTTGATACATTAATGGTTTTACATTATAAAATGGAATATGTAGATTTTCACTGTTATTGTTGGTATTGTTTTATCTTGCTATGATATTGAAAATGACTAGTGACAGCTTTTAGCTGATAGGATGTTCCAATAGAATGGCATCCCATATCTTAATATTTATATGGAGCATAGGCTGATAGAGTCACCTATTGCTAATTTCATGAGAGAAAAATTGGTAGGGGCTAAGTACTAATTAATACTTATAAGCATAAATAATCCTAGAAAGAAAGGATATCCATGGTTTGAATTCTATATGTTTTTGTGATGAGGCAGAGCCCACACATGTATTCCCATAGAGAGGTATTAGAATTAACCATATTATTACACAACTGTCATGTTGTTTTTATAAAAGTATCCCGTCTTAGTATTAAATTCCTCATGATAATATAGAGATAGTTTTTTCCACCGTGTATGGTGAAGTATAATCGGTCCAAATCATATAGCAAGTATAAAAATAATGTTAAAGTTAGGAACACTGATCTAGCATAGTGTTATCTTAATTGAAATAGTGTTTATGATGTTGTGGGATCATCATCAGTTATAGACAGACCAAACCAGGATCTATTAATGATTGTAGAAAATTTTAGATGTAAAAGTAAGAGATGCACATTGGCAGCGTGGATTCACCTTCATCAAATAATGATGTGACAATAGAATTGTAAGATCAGTTACATATTCAAGGGTTGAGCTGTGGACATAGGTAATGCTTAATGAGATCTATGTGTATTTGACTTTTAATGTCTAGTTTTCATTTAATGCACTAAACTTATTCATTTCAAATTTAAATAAGTTAGTAATTGCACAGAATGTGATAATTGCCCTTATCATATTCTGATAAAAGAAAGGTTTTTGGGAGAATGCAATACTTTTAAAAAATTTTCTGAATTCTAAATTTATACTTGGTGCATATCCTAAAGTTCTAAGTATACTGCTAGTTATAAATTTAAGTGCTAGTCAGCTTAAATAAGTTTAAGTATATTATTCTTAAAAATATGCCAAAGAGTAACAAATTATATTTTGAATATTATTTTCTAAGCAGGTTGTATCATTTGCTGAGTATATGGTCAAGGGGATACTAAGTATTTGTCCCATCCATAAATTATTGTAATATATTAGTTTTATTTCATGCCATATCTGTGAATTAAAAAAAAAAAATTTGTACATATTGTAAATAAAATTTGTTGTGTTTAAAATTTTATTTAGTTGCATATGGTCTTATTGCTAATTACCACATCTATACACTATTATTGTTATTGCTATCAATCTATCAGAAGATTATAAATTGAAATCATTATCGACCAATATAGCACTATTCACTATATTGTGCTATATCATAATAATGTTGGTAAGCTGTATAATTTATTGGTATATCTAATGCATCATCACCCAATAATTGAAATGGTATTAACTTAGAGTACCGATTATTTTAAGTAATAGATTAAAAGATAAATAATATTGATTTGATTGATTTAGTTAAATCCGCAGAGCTATCATTCACTGATCTTGATCACATGGTTTATAATTATTTAAGAAAAGGAATCTGGTAAGTTATTGATTTTAATTATTAAAAAGTCATTCCCAGTCATAAATTTTAAAGTTTATGTTAGTTATAAAGTTTATGTGTAATTTCTAAATATAATTCTTAAATTGAGTTTATATTGAGAGCTGTTGTGTGCATTATGTTTGGGTAGTGGTAAAATCCCTCTTACTGACCCAAATATATGTTGTATAACAATTTTGAGTGTTAGAACCCTGAGAAGAATTAGTTGTTAAATTTCAAGATAGAATTTAAATGTGTAGTAAATTTTATTGCTAGTCAATTATTATAGTTGGACTTGAAATAGATTACTTTCACTGATTTATGAAAGTCAACCAAATTTTAAGATGTAAATTACTTCTTTTGGTATAAAATGTATAGTTTGTTTTAACTTCATGATAAATATTCTGGTTGTGTCAAGCTTGAAATCCCTATTTGTATTTAGCTTATCTTTTTACCATTTAATACCATATTAGTTTATAGTTTAAGATTTCAGTCTCCATCATTAACATTGTTCTTCAATTTCATCTTGATCCATTCTTTTATTTATTCATTCTCATTTGACATTAATTCATTATTATAATTGATTGATCATACATTAACTTTTATTCTTTTATCATCTCAACTATTCATTAACTCTTATTCTATCATCATCTTAATCATTCATTATTCTCATACATCTTCATTCTTTTCTCTTAATTCTTAGACTCATTTCATTTCACTATTTAATGATTACTTCTTTCCATCATCCATTTAGTCATTTACATCATAATTTACCCATTATTTCATTTATAGGTTTAATTTTGTAATCATTCCAGAGATACAATTATTAGTTATTTATTAATTTGCTGAATATCAAATTTAACTCATCTCATTTTGTTTGTGTGGATTTCAAAGCTGGTTTGACCAGAAGTTTTTATCTTTATTAGACGCCTTGTGATCTTCTTTAGATAGACAGTTTCATGCTAGTTTTATTAAATCCAGGAATCATTTTGTTAGTTTTACATTTTCATTTCTTTATGCCCATATTCATGATAACGAGAGCACAATAGGTTGTATAAGAGAATTTAATCACCAAAATGTGCGGTATGAGTCATTGGTGACCGGTTAGATCAGGAAGCTAGGTTACAGTTGTGATTATGGTGCTTAAAATGTGTGATATGATTCAGTTATATTACAGCGGTCTAGGAGAAGGTTACAATATATATATATATATATATATATATATATATATATATATATATGATATGAATAGGAGTGTGATGCCCAAAAGACAGAGACTCTACTGAAACCAAATTAAATTCAAATTTATAGATAAAATTGAGGCAAATTAAATATCACCTTATATTAAATTCCTAATCTGTATCAAAATAGATTAAATAATAAGGAATGTTAGCTCTTATTGATGTAATATAAATTTAAAATGATGATTTAAATATTAATTAGTTATTGTCAATATGAAATAATAATGTTAAACTATATCTAGTTAATGATCATACCCCTTATTTAATTAAAGTAATAGAACTTCTGATTTAATAAATAATGATAATTTATTTACACCAAGTAATAAAAAGTAACAAATGAAATTAATGGCATACTAAATAAACAAAAGTCAATATGTAATAATTGTATAAATGTTTGTACCTATTGTGATGATAAACAATAGAATTATTTTCAGAATTAGAGGAAAATATATATTTATGTTAATTGTATCAAAGGAATATAAAATTTATAAAGAATCTTTAACTTATTATTACTTATTATTAAGGTGATATTAAATTCTAATATTAAGTTATTTATAATTTTGACTAATTGTTATTATTTTCTCTAATTATGTGTATGTTTAATCATTTATTCTTTAACAAGCAAATATATATATATTAGTAACCTTTCAAACACATATATAATGAAATTTTATAGGTGGAATTCAATGACCTGCAAAAATGGTGATATATTCAATATCCATAATCTAGTGGTACCCTTAAGAAATTTTCTAGCAGATTTAACATAACTTATCATATGTTTATAGATATATTACATCTCTTAATATACATGATTTGAACTCAGATTTTCAAGCACCCTTCAACTATCCACACTATCTCATACAACTGATACACATGACCACACACATGTAGAAAAGATTAATAATCACCAATATACATATTTCATGCTAAACCAGCACTCATCAGTTGGTCCAGATTATCATCTCTCACATATATATATATAATCAATGCTCAGTTTATATTAAGATAGCAAATCTTCATACTTTAATGAACAGGCTTCAATCCACTGCAAGCTCCAATTTTTCAGCCATCCATATCATTAAAAATCTGATGACGAAAACTCAAATCCCATGCTGATGCTAATATTATTGCCATGCCCATGTTGACCTGAAGTCACTCTGACCCCTCATGTATAGGACAATAATATTAACATCAGCATGGGATTTGAGTTTTCATCATCAGATTTTCAATGATATGGATGGCTGAAAAGTTGGAGGTTGCAGTGGATTGAAGCCTGTCCATTAAAGTATGAAGATTTGCTATCTTAATATAAACTGAGCATTGATTATATATATGTGTGAGAGATGATAATCTGGACCAACTGATGAGTGCTGCTTTAGCATGAAATACGTATATTGGTGATTATTAATCTTTTCTACATGTGTGTGGTCATATGTATCAGTTGTATGAGATAGGGAGGATAGTTGAAGGGTGCTTGAAAATCTGAGTTCAAATCATCTATACTTATAATTAAGCTCCCAGGTTTGGAAAAGTGCCTGGTTTTCAAATATTTACATATCAAGCTTTTATCCTGTCCATCCTTTTTATATATATTTAATGGATACTGTCCTATACATGAGGGGTCAGAGTGACTTCAAGTCAACATGGACATGGCAATAATATTAGCATCAGCATGGGATTTGAGTTTTCATCATCAGATTTTCAATGATATGGATGGCTGAAAAGTTGGAGGTTGCAGTGAATTGAAGCCTGTCCATTAAAGTATGAAGATTTGCTATCTTAATATAAACTGAGCATTGATTATATATATGTGTGAGAGATGATAATCTGGACCAACTGATGAGTGCTGTTTTAGCATGAAATACGTCTATTGGTGATTATTAATCTTTTCTACATGTGTGTGGTCATGTGTATCAGTTGCATGAGATAGTGTGGATAGTTGAAGGGTGCTTGAAAATCTGAGTTCAAATCATCTATACTTACAATTAAGCTCCCAGGTTTGTGAAAAGTGCCTGGTTTTCAAATATTTACATCTTTTAATATAAATTATTTGTCCTTGTAAGACATTCTTCAAATTCTATATAATTATTGTCACTATTATTCCTTTTATATAATTACTCTAACCATAAGCTCTAATATATTTTCCACTTAAGATTTTTCATTAACTCTTTCTCTAATATCTCTACATCTATATGAAGTTTCATAAAAATATGAGATTGAGTTTTCTCATGCATAACAGTATTAAAAACTTTTAACTAAATTTAATACCTCTACTCTTTTCTCTTTAGAACTATTGTTCACAAGCGTAAAATTTTTGTATCAACTTCAGCATCCATTGCATTTCCTGCACAGATTTTCGATTCTTCTGACATCTTCATATCAATATCCTAATCAACCATGATCACATAATCAATTTTAGATTCTTTTATAATTTCATTATCAAATCTACGTTTATCAATTTCCCACAAGTACTTCAAATTCTTCAATACTTACTAAATCAGCTTTACAATAGCTTTCAATCTTGAGATTGTTCTATTAAATTGCTATCAATTTTGGATTTTCCTATAGAGTCTAAATTAACTTTATCTGATTCTATACTATCTATATCTAGTTTACACAACCATTAATTAAGTTTAGATTCTTTAACTGTAACTATCCTATTTACCATTTTTTCTAAAGAAAGATTTATTGTAGCTTCTTTTTCCTCAAAACCATTTGGTACTATATTCATTTTTTCTTCTACCTTGTCAATCCTTTCTCACATACTATCTGATCATATTTTCCACACCTAGTAGTTTTCTATTTTAATTTATTCTAGCTGTTCAGACTTGGTTGACTTTAGAATTGTCATTTTTTTGGAGTTTTCCAATTTAGATTTCTGGATCACTTTCTTGATTAAGAATCAGTTTATGGAAATATGTATTTTCATGACAAATGATGTTGGATATGGCCAGTTATTGCTATCAAAGTTGATCACATTCAAGCGCATAAATGTTCTCTCAACCATGCTTTTTCCATATGTACATTTTTTTGCCAAGTCTCTTTAAGCAGCATTGCAATCTCTATACTTTATCCTTATTTCTAGGCATCTATTATGTAAATGTTATGTTCTTACTGAATTCAGAACTAAAATAATTGCAATAATTAGTCAAATCTTTAACTGCCAGTGTAAGACAAATTTTCTTTCTATTGTCTTGCAAAATCAATACATAATTTCAATTAATTCAGTGCCATCAATAAGGAATAGTATTCAACTTTAGTGACATTGCCACTAATATTGTTAATTATAAAGTATTTGTCTAATAAGTAAGCTACTCAGAGGGGTTATTAATATCAAATTTTCTCTATTCTTGGTTACTCTGGAGGCATATCATTTATCAACTAACCTATTTTAGGCAATTAACACACTGACTCTTTAATTCTCTGTGGTTACACTTAGACTGTGGCAACAACAACTGTCAAGATGTGCTGACTAGAAGCTAATTGGTGGCTTGTAGTTCATCAAGAAATATACTAGTTAGCAATTTGTCAATTGCATCAATTAATACATGTCCTGGGTCTTTGAATGACAACAATCATGGCTTAGAAAGTTTAAGCAGAAAAATTAAATTTCAAATAAAAATCTACAGAGCATGGAGAGGAGATTAATTATTTAATAAACATGTTAAATGTTAATTTGTAATTATAATAATATTTTATGTATACAAAGAATCAGTAATACTTCTAATACAGATTATACATGCTACTTATAGAGTATAGACTTACAAATATCATAATCAAGATTTATAATTTCCACTTGCAACCTTTAACTAGAATATCAGTAGTTATGAAAGCCTATCCAAGTCATCTTTCTGTGTCATATACAGATTCATTGCATTGGACTTGGTATTTTTGTGGTCTTCATTTTCCTGTGTTCCCTAAATTGTGTCTGCTTTTAGAATTGTTTATTCCTATTATTAGTCAAAATGGATTTTTCACTCACTTTAATCTAATCATCTTAATTATGCATTCTTGCATTTTTAATCTGCTGTTGCAATTAATAAGCCATTAGTATTCCATAGTTCATGTACTTTAGATATTGTTTAATTATTTCGTTCATTTAAATTCAGGCTATATGATTTTATGCTACACTAACTAGATAGTTTTACTATTTTATTTTTGTTGACCACTGACTAGTTATGTATTTATTAATAAAGTTATACATATACATGTGTGTGTATACAAACTGATTAATACAGGTAAGGTTGAGTTATTCTAGAAATAATTAAGTGCAGAAAAGAGATTTAGACTAACTGCAAATGACAACAGTCTAATTTGCATTTAATAAAATCTAACAATATGCAAATTAGAAAAATTAATAAATTGCCTACAAAATCTTTTAAAAGAGTAGTAGAATTTAGAAGAAAAAAAAAGTAAAGTGAAAAGCAGGGCCGGCTCTGGGTACTAGGCGCCCGCATGCAAATTTGATTTTGGCGCCCCTGTCAATATGTATGTTTACTAAGGTGACCCGACCGTGTCCCGTGGCGTTTTAAAAAAGTCATGATTTTTAGAAAGAATGCACGATGTAATGCTATTTTTGATATCAAAAATAGCATAAAATTGATGTTAAATATATATTATTTCATACAAACGGTTTGTATGAAATAATATATAATTTAACATGGCAAATTAGATGTTAGAAAAATTTGCAGAAATTTTAAAAATAATGTGTTTGTTAAAAATAGACAGAGTGATTCAAATATATATATATAATAAATTAAAAAAAAATAATGTTTGAGATTAAAATATTTAAATGTTTAAAATAATTTTCGAAAAACATTTACATATTTTAATCTCAAATATTTTTTTTTAAATTTCATATTTATTATTTGCGTCACTGTCTGTTTTAACAAACCCATTATTTTTAAAATTTTTACTAATTTTCTAACCTCAAATTTATGAAATATTAGCAAATTTAATAATAAATTTACAATTTATAAATGAAATAATTTTAAAAAAAGATAATATTACAAACATACATATTTAATTTATTATTATTAATGTACGCTATATCTATATAAACGCCCATATAAACCAAATTTTTAATCCCCCCGGTCAATGGTGTGTTTTACCAATGTTAAAATGTCACTTTAATGTATACCACCTACATGTTATAAATATTGTGTACAAAATCTTTCAGAAACAAAAATTAATAAATAATTTAATATTAAAAAAATACAGTTAAAAGTAAATGCATTACAAAACATGTTATAATTATAATAATTTTATATCTTGACTCATATTAATAAACTTGATATGATTGTATTTATTTCAGTTCTCCAAATATCATTCAATAGATTAATCCAATTAAATTTTGTGACATAGTTGTTCTCAAGTAAGTTTTAATTAATTTTAACTTAGAAAAAGCGTTCACCTGCAACACTAACAGGTAATGTTAATAATATTCTTAAAGCTATTGATAAGTTTGCATAGATAAATATTAAAACTATAAAATTAAGTGTTTGAAGGTTTTGAGAATTTAAAAATCCTTTTGAAAAATATCTAAAGCTAATTCATCAATAATCTGTAGCTAATATCTTTACTGTTATCAAATTTCAAATATTTTCTAAATCTTTGCATTTGCTTGTAACTCGCTCTTATTAATTTCTGATATTTATATAGAAAATAAATTATTATAACATTTGAGGAGTTCAAGCGTTCTATTAAAGATTAATGCTCATCTAAAAGTGTAAAAATTATTTAAATTTTCTTCAGGTATTTGAGGTGTTTCGTCCTGATGCTCGTAATCAAATTGAGTTTTTTCCGTTGTGAATTCTTTGGCAGTTTTAAATTCTTTTCTCCATAACCTCTTGCTAAGTTCATCTGCATTTTGAGAATGTTTTGAAATTTGAATCTGATCGATATTCTGTAAATTATTTAGTTTGCGATCGATTCTAAAGCAGTGAAACATTCATATTTACATTTTGGACATTTTACTGACAGGATTTATTCTATTTAATATATCATGCCAAATTATTAAAGAACAAATAAATTGTAACTTAAGGTTAGTGCAAGTGATTGACTTCATGTTGATTCTCATTAAAGATTCGTTGTTCATTATTTCATAGAGTGCATCATAAATTTCCCCAACTGATACCGTAGAGGCTGGATTGCATCAATTTGCTTTCCATCGGTTTCTGATGGTTGTTTTAAGTTAAAGTTTAATAAATTTTAAAAGTTGATCACCTTTATAAGATGATGAAAAATTGTATATTTTTGCATTGCAAACATGTATCTACATTGACTTTCCTGTTTATGTTAAGTTTAAAATCCTTAAAATCAGTTTTGGTTAAATCAATTTTGATCCACCTTTTTGCTTTCATGTTCTTATCTCCTTGACCCTGTCTTCAATGGATCTTCCTTTTTCCAGTTGTTCATTATTGTTGTACTAAACCTCTCAGTGGAATCGTTATATCTATGAAACTAAAAGTTTTCTAATTTAACGTTCTTATTCAAAAGCATAATTATGTCTTGTTCAGTTTTACTTGCATCTGTGTACAATCTAAATAATAGTAATATTTGGATTCTTTATGTAATAAAATTGTTTCCCTAATTGCTGTACTAAAATTTATAATTCATTTTGCTATCTTTGCTAATAATTACCTATTGTTTTGATCTAGCCCTCTCAACATGATTTTCATAAGGGATCAAACTCGCAAATAATTCAATTAATTTTAAAAATTTCGTTATTTTTGTATAATTATCAGATTCCTAAATGCTAATTTTGTACCAGATTTGTATTTCAATCTTCAAATCCTCATTCTTTTTTCTATTTGAGATTGACAATCTATATTTTGTTTTTAATCTTTCTCAGTTCATTCCAATTCAATAAACTTTTCATGTGAGCCTACTAGTTTCATGTCTGTGTAAAGTGTACTTAAATTTCTCCATTATTGTATCTTCTATGAGGTAGATTCGTGATCCAAACTTTGACAACAAACGGTTCAAATTTGAATAAATAGTTTTGAAAACTACTTCTGTTTTCCATTTTTATTATAATATCTCAGAAATTTACGCATGTACATCGTTTGGATATATAATATCTTTCTTTTGAACACCCTTTCTACTAAAATCTAGTTTGTCATGATTTTATTCATTCACTGGTCTTCTAAATTGTCCTTGATATGTATTGGCCTGCTTTGGGTCCTTAACTGTTTCTTACTAAATCTGTTCAATATTTTCAACAGTTCCCTATGATCTAGATGATGTGCAGTTCTGGTTCTTGTTGAGTATAAGCTATTTCAGAAGCAGTTGATATTTTAGATATTTATTAAGTGATCCACTTTGTTTTTAATGTTTGCTATTTTTTCAGCTTGGCGTTTACGATTTTGTGCACGGATAGTTTTTCTTAGTTTTTGATTCCATATTACTTTTACTCATGAACGCCACTTTAAAATAATTTCAATGTAATAAATAAATAAATACGGCTCTAATTTATATATTTACATATGTATCTTAATACTAAGATTATATATGCTAATTTAGATGTCCAACCAATTTTCTTGCGCAAAATACAAAACCTATGCGGGAGGGAGAAGTTGTTTAACTTGTTTACCTAAAAAGGCAGCTAATAAATTGGAAATATTCAGCCATTGACATTAAAAATGGTCAGGTTTTAAAATAACTCAAGTGATCCAGTTTTTACGCTTGATTGAACATTTTAGTTTTACCATTGGGAAGATTTTCTTTTGTTATATATATTTTCTAATTAATAAGGTGGCTGCGGCCTGATTTCGATTTCAATAAAAATTTCCTGGGATTATAATTATTGTTTACAAGTTCTTACTAAGATTTTAAAATTTGCGATAAACATCATAAGCAAACGTATGTAATTAATTTACAAACCTAATTAGTATGCAGAAAAAATAGACTTTTGACAACGATTAAAATATATAAAATAAAAAGTAACTGAAAATTATATTAAGTTTACTGAATTATACCTATAATATATATTACATTCAGTTCGAATATTTATATTAAATTATTATTTAAATAAAAAATTAGAAATGTTTTATTTTGCAATATTATAATCGTTTCTTACGATTTCAAAATTATATACATGATCTAATATATATATAGATATACATAATAAGTTCTAATTTATAATACTTTTAGTGTGTTTTATTTATATATTTGCTAGAAAAGTTATTATAGTTTACATAAGCAGTACTATATATATATATAAACATTAAATATAAATTTGTAATATAATAAACTTTATGTTTAGTTTATTGTTCATGATAAATAATAGATTTGATTGTTTTATATTTTTAATATTAAGCAGAGCTTGCGTGCAGGCCTGCTTGTGTGTGTCATTTAATAAGATATAATATGACTTCATATGATTTTCAATAATCTACTCTCAATAATTTTTGTAAATAAACATTTGAGAATAATATTCTTCAAATGTGAGTATTTTTGTTAGTAGAGTTTTAATTTCTCAGGGATGGCGCCTTCTTTTTCAGATGCTAATCTCTCAGTGATGGCGCCTCTTCTGCCTAGCATGCGTTGCATGCCCGCTTCCGCCGGCCCTGACGATAACGACAAATATATAATTGTTTATAAAAAAAAATTTTAAAAAAAAGAATGTAAACATATATATGTACAAAAAAAAACAAACAAACATGATATATACAGACACAATGAATAAAACCTATATTCAAAACCAATTTCTGAATCCAAACATTTCAATTTAAATATTGTACAAATAAGTATTGCAATCAAAGTCAAACTAATATATATATATTAAAATATTAATTCCGGTTTTATTATATATATTTGTGCAATATGATGAGCATATTTTATAGTTTTCGAGGAGTATGTAAAAATACCTGATCATGACGCCAAATAAGTTTAAAAAAAAAAACACATTTATTTCCAGAAAGCAAAATATTTAATTTATATTTAATCATTATTCTATAGTTGTATAGTTTAATTTTTAAGTTATTAATTTAAACATAATGAAAATAAAGAACACACGATGTGCAATACACATATAAAACATAAATATACATTTAGCAGTTTTCCATTTTTATTTACACGACTATTTTAGATTGTAAAATTTACTTAAATTGAGATTGTTTTTTACAGTGCATAAATAAATTTTAGATAAGAAACAAAAAATTTTAAACGAAAGTACTGTACAGTCTCTCACATAAAATGATTTATTTTTTAAATTAAATTTACTTAAAAAATAATTTTTAAAAATGTGCATGTTTTTATCGAGAGCAATAAAATTATCTATTTTTTTACTTAGTTTTGATTTAAAATTTTTCAAATAAGATTTAGTAATAGTAATTGTCTTCCATTTCCTTTTTATAAGATAACTGTATTGTCGTTAGGATAAAATATTACTTATAATACAGGAGTTTCTGAGCAACTTTGCGATTAGTTTTGTCTGAACAGAATTCATATGTTATTAATAACGTAGTTAGCGCTGCGCGGCATTTGAATCATATTATTTCAGCAGTTTAATAATTATTTAGACTGTTTTTGTTATTTTACATATTTTGTTTTAACGTAAGTAATTAGTTACTTTTACTAACTTTCGTTGTAGTATTTGTTAAATCTTTATTTGGTTCAAATGTATTTGTAAATTCAGAAATTTACGTTTTGGATTTATTGCATCATTCATTAATTAATCTCAGTTTTATAATTTGTTGTTTAAAAACTTCAGTGATGTAATTTGTAGAGTATGAGAGTGTGAAGCTTTATCAAATGTTTAACATTGTATATTAAATCTTTAATATTAACGATGTTTATTCTTGAAAATAAAATAAAAAAGTTTATCTACGTAGCATATATGAAAAAATTCTGAGTTACATGACAGTATATGTAAGTTCATATATATTTATGTTGGACATAAATTAACCTATAATCATCCAAGCCTATATTTAAAATTTATGTCAATAGCTATTATTCTTACGTTTAATCGGAAGTCGACAATTAAACGTAGGAGCTAACGTGAAAGTATTATTAGAACGTCGCTTAGAATAAAAATAGCACAACATTAGATTGAAGTAAATTGATGTTTATTTTCAGTCAGTAATCATAAAACAAACGATCTATTAACGGAAGATAAATATTTATATTATTAAGCTGTACAAGTTTTACTATTTGCAATTTACGAGACCTGTAGGCCTAAAGAACTTATAATGAAAACCGGTTAGACCTATAATATATATAATCCTTGATTTCGTTTCCGCAAATTTAGCAGAAATAAACTGAGTAAAATTAACTAGTTCTCTTATTGCTTCGCAAGTCCTATGTCTAGTCCTTTTTTTTGTTTAATTAAAACCTAGTTTTCTTAAGTGATTGTTAATCCTTGTGAAAACTTTTCGTTGTATTTTTAGCTTACTACATGCCCTATAAATAATATATTAAGCACACATTGCAAACTCTTACATTCTAACAATCAATAAACATCAGGTTCTGGAATCAAATCTCTGCACTTGTTCTTGACTGAAGACTTATTATACAATAACATTTGAATTCCTTTATCCATCCAGCTATAATCTACATTTATACTATTCAGACAAGTTATCTGAAAGTATTAACATTCTAAAATATTGAACCCAAGCTATTCATACTTGCATAATTATAGAAGTATCATAGGCATATTTTTAATGATTTCCTACATATCTGGGAATACTTTTGTAAACGGTATATTGATGTGCTATCACATGATTAAATATTTTGCTTTCATTTAACATTACATTGCTACATTGAAAAGTGCCACTTAATGCTCTTCACTGATGACAGCTAATAACTATAAATTAGTTCAGGAATTTAGTTACCACTATATTTGATAGCTACTGTTACTTATATTTGCATAGATGGTTCTACAATAGGTTAATGGAATTGATTATTGCTACTAATATATGGAGATTCTTATGATTATCTTATTGATTAATGTAAAATATCCATTATGAAAATGATATAAGGGGAATACTGATACAGAATTGCATTACTACTTCACTGGTCAATAATGAAGAAATTCGAATAAAATTTCTGGCAATTTGCTACTTTTTATCAGTACTTTGGTTTTAAACTTGATCTCTATAATATACTTAATCTTAGTTTCTCTGAAATTATTCTTAAGATATATGTACAATATCTATGTATGAAGTAATTAGTTGTAAGCAAGTATAGCCATTCCAACTCCAACGAAAGAAAAGAGAGAAAGAGAAAAAAACAGCTTTAGTAATAAGTTTTACATTGACTAAAAAAAGCAAATCTATTGTACCGGTCAAAACATGTTGATCCATCTAACGTGAGCTGGAATTCAAAAAAATGTACTTCAAACCCAAGATTTAGGTCAGGGACCAACCTGGATTTGAATCCATTCCCTTAGCCCCAGATCAAATACCTAATATATTAAAAATAATTCAATAAAAAGTTATTTAATAAGACAACTTTTATAATAATATTATGTTTAATTAACTTCACCAACCCGGATTTCGCCACTATATTTGCAAAGACAACATTATGAACAAGTTTTGATTTGAAATTTGATCATTTTTTTATATACAAACACCTTAATGAATAACATATAATGATGACACCCAAGAATTTATTCTTAAGTCTGGCTCACTAGCAGAGCGGAGAAGACAGTGAGACTTGCATATTAATTATGTCAAGACTTAACTAAAATAAGTATTAGATAAATTAGGAATCATAGTATATATTTAAATTATTAACGGAGGGTTTGAACCGCATTCATTTATTTTATAGAAAGGTATACGCATGGGTGGACGTGTGGCAGTGGAGAAAAGGTAATTCAAACAACTCAAGTTAGACAATAAAAATAGTTTAATAATATGATAAATTAATTATATATATTAGTATGTGCATGAATGAGTGGTCTACCAAGCGATAGATAATTACATACTGGAATTCGTGCTAACGGTTCTCATATGCTCTTTTATTCACTCAATAATATACATACATGAATACACATCTTTAGTGGGTACAGTATTAAGATGCCAATTATTTATTATAAAAGATTACATAACATTGCTATTAACACTTTTATCTACGGTTCTGAAATGTGGTGACCAACATATAATTTCAGGGAGTGTTCTTGGATTCATTATATATATAATAAAACTATTTTCATGCCATTGCGGTCGTGAAAATAAATGAAAATACATTTTGAAATTACATTTTATTATGTATTAGAATGTATACAAAAGATTTTTTTAGTTGACATTTGGAAGTAAGAACACTTTATTTTTCCCGAGGCATATATTCTTAATTACAGAAATAACAGATTACAACAGTGGGATTATATAACAAGACTAATTTTATTAATTAATGAAGCTAATAATATTCGGAATTTATATATATATTTGAACAGAGCGCAATTTTAATATTGCATTAAAACTAGGTCATTAAGCAAAAAGTAATAATGAATTAACAAGTGGCAGTATTGACATGATGGCGGAGAAATAAGGTTGTGCTTCTAGACAAACGAAGGCCAACCCCCTTTTTAGGGCAGTGCATAGAAAAATATGGTTAGGCATGGTGTGGGCCAGATGTACTGGATTCACCAACAGGTGTAGGCCTTTTATATAGAGGTCCCGGGAAACTCAATTATCCGCGGGACAGAACAAGAAGAGAAATCCATGGGTTTGATCCTGGCGCAACCTCCAGATTAGAAGCACATATATATTGAACCTGATTGAAATCCGTTTCAATGGTGCTGTTAACAAAAAAAAAAAGAAATTTATTAAGCTTTTAATTTTAATTAAACGTAGAGTTTAAATTTGCAATATTATTTAAAAAGAATGTGTGTATCCAAGTATACACGTGTTTATATGTAAAGCGGATTTTTTTAAAAATGTTTATCGATTTATTTTAAAATAGTTTTTATATACCGCCTGTTTTTAAATCCATTTGATTTAAAAACAAGCTGGCTAGCTAATTGCATTCCTGTTGCTTTTATTTTAATCATTGTAAACAATTTTGATAGTGGAGATTTGATTTTTATGTTGTTTTCATTTCAATAACCCCTGGGTGGAATTCTTAGATAGATTGAGTGGGAGATTAATATTTGCCCTGCCTAAGGTGAAGAAATTGAACAACAAGGGAAGTGTTTCGCGGGAAATGGAGCAACGTATAAATAGCCCCGAAAATTTGGAGTGTCAGTTAATCCATTTTTGAGAGATATGACAAGTGGTTTTCTCACATGAAAGTTATAGCAGCATGGACATTTAAATTTCTTAATTAAAGGACATCAGCTGTTATTAAAGACTTTCGCTTGCAAAAATGAAAAATTCTATACTTGTTATCACCACCCGAAATGCTTGCTAACTCCACAAAAGACGGATCCCTGACTTCCAAGTTTGCTCCAGTAATGCCTTGAACACCTAAAAGAAACCGGAACCTCTTTACATCTATCTTGCTGCTTCAAGAACCTGAAAATGAACTTAAGTAAAAGTGCACACTCTACGTGAACATTGCTTTTACCGAAAGGTAATTATTTTCGTTTTTATTCTTCCCAGGGTAAATTAATTCTCATTAAATCTCCGCTCAATCTAATCATAAATATGTCTTCTTAAATCAATATAGCCTCATATTTAATATTTGCTGTGTTTTCCCATATTTTATAGTGTGTCTTAGAATCTTAGTTTTAAGATTCTAATTTGCTTTCCGTTTTGTTTATTGGAGAGTGACGAGTGAGTTTTATATTTTATATCTCGCTTTTATAAATGTTTTAGCAGCCTCGTATATATATATTTTATGCTTACCTGTAATTATTTAGTATTCAATAATTAATTTGTAATTTTATACTCTGTGTTTACCCTAGTGCTTAACCCCCAAAAATCTTTTGGCTGACGACTTTATTGTCTGATTTTCGCAGGTGGAGATTTCGTTTCTAAGATCTCTAAAAGCGGAAATTAGAATTGTGTTTTTCTTTGTAATTTTATAAGTCATCAGCAGAAAGATAAAATTTATCCTTTCTTAAATTACAGGTGAGCGATACTTTCGTTCTGCTAAAGTGTTTACAACTTTTAAGATTTTCGTACTCCGTGCATTCTCCGATAGATTCATTTGTGTATTTATTACGTGTGCTTTAAATTTATCAGAGCGTGTACTCAGAATCTGTTTGTAAGTTTATTTTCTTTTCGTTATTTGCTGGGACAGATGTAACTGTTTTTCTAATCATTTACTTGTCTCTTATTGAGACCATTAATTATTAATTTTAAAGTAATTTTCGCCAATCGTTTGGCTGGGATTCACCAGTTTAATTGTTTCTTCATTTCAATGATATTTTTCGATTGTTCTTGGGGTGGATCAATCGCCGTTATTTTAAATGTAGTAATTGGTGCAGTTCATACCGATATAAGGACATTCAAGATCTGACCATGTTTAGATCTTGAACAGCTCATCGGTACTGGTTCTTTGATCTATTTCAAGGGCATATGGTGTAAGTATCTGAAAGAGAAAACCAGTGTTTAAGTGAATCCTCTGCTGAATGAAATTTGCTTCCTCCCTTTTAACTTTGTTTATTAGAAGATCAGTCAGTCTGTCATAGCTTTGCCTTTAGTATTTCTGGTACATACCTGAGTTAACTCACATTTATTATGTCATAAACTTATATTTAATAATTTATTTTCTCATAATAAAATTTATGAAATATGTTTAACTTAATTTGGCTGACGTTTGTCTTTGTGCTTTTGTCTCAATTGTCTAAACAATTTAAGATGTCTTGTTTCTCCCTGAGTCTAGTCGGCGCAAACCATCATCATCATCTATTCTGATCACAGTAAACAAATTTTCCAGATACGTAGTGGTCTGGTGGCGCCCTCTGTCTCAGAATAGATTGAGTATCCGGTATAATATATACACAAAGGTCGGCCAAATGTCAGTAACACAATATGGATAAATGTCTCTAACGACATGAAATGGTATTTACTGCTTTAAAATAAATGTCCCTTGTTTTAATGCTATAATTTATACAAATAATACGCTATGACGCTATAATATATGTATAGAGATTTCATTTAGTAAATATACATTAAGATTTCCCCCCTTTTCTGCTATTTAAAATGATTCAATGCCACCTTCGTGGATTTTATGATAACTGGGATATTTAAATAGTTGATATTTTAAAAGTGTATAAAGTCAAAACTAGTGGTTATATATAAAAACAAATAGTAGGTCACCCTTTCAGAATTGATTAAATAACATTTTAAAATATTTCATAGCGTTAATTAGCCTCAGTGATTGATTTACCCAGGGTAGAATTACTTCAGTCTACTCAGAGTTATACAAATAACAGTTTTATACTAAAACACAAAATAAAATGTTTACTCATAAAAACAATCTGGTGAGCATATTGATTAATAATACATTATGTTCTGAGAGCTAATAACCTCAATCCATGGAGGTTTAATTAAAAAGAGAAGGAAAAAAAGGATTTTAGAAATTAAACTTGCCAGGTTGTTTTAGATAGCATATTAATAATAATAAAGAAAAATACACAAATAATGAATGCATATAAATAAATGACCGCCTCAAAGTTAAAGAAAATTAGAGCATATGAGAGAGATTTAGATTGATAGACAGTATTTGAGAGCAAATTACATTTTTACATAAAGAAATATACAAAGTTAAATAATTCATAAAAAAAATCTTCATAGCAGAGTTCGAGATTAGTTAGGCTAAATTTACTTTCAGATGGTGGTATGAAAATAATTACCTTGCACAATTTTAAGAGTCCATTTTAAAAATCCGGCTCGTGCACGACAGTTAATGGATCCATGTGAGTTCTTTTGGTGACAGCAAGCTTTTATTCAGCATTCAAGGGTTCTCATTTCAGACTTTTCCTTCAGTTCAGGGCAGCAGCAAGATGGCACAGTAGCGAGAGATGATCCACAAGGGTCGGGAAGAGTGATTGGCTTTCTACTCGTTCTTAAATTTCAGAGTGACGTGGAGTATTGTGGCAACAATTCTCTCAGCAGTAACTTTTTTTTTTGGTGTTCAAAATCAGCCCACCTTATATCCAGTTCAGGTATTTGTGGAATGCTTTTAATTTTAATTACTCACCCAAAACATAACCTTCAGTCTCAAAGAAATACTGTTTTTTGTCAATTGTTCTTGGATATGCAGTCATTAGATAATGTTCCAAAAATGTATTCAAATCTATTTCCAGATTGGAAATAGATGTGACAAAAATGTTTATAACAAAAGTACAATCCATTAGTTTTATTCCCCTTTTTATTTTTAGTAAAACTTTAATTAGAAAATTCTTTCCCAAAACTGAAACAATATTATGTTTCCAATCCTTTAATTATTTTTGGACAATTAACAGTTGCATCTTTCATCTTGGATTTTACAGAAATATACAATTTAATAATAAAAAAAATATACGAAAAAATTTTCGTATATTTTTTTTATAAACATACAATAAAATATTTATAATGTTAATATTTTGTTAGTATATCTGCTCCTGTAATATATATATACATCTGAGCTGCACCTATATACTTTAATAGAGAAAAGAATTAATAATAAAAAATGTTATTGAAAAGTTAAATTTATAATTTTTAGGCGTGCTTCTCAGAAATATATACATGAAATATACATACATAAATAAAGGAGCGGGATGGGACTGGGTAGGACCACAAAGCTCAATCTTGGGCTAAGATTGACTGCTTCACTATGAATCACAAATATATGCACATATAGAATACACTTGTTCATTTTCCTGTTATTTATATATATATTGTAATGAAAAAGTCAATGACTATCATAATTTTTAATTGCATCCCAAATTATATTAAATGAACTCTTAAATAAGTTAATCATTTTAGTATAATAAATTTTTAATAATAAAAAAGTTTTTAACTTTTTATTTCATTTTTTTCAAAGAAGACAAGGTTAGTTCCTCAAATATGAATACAAATGTTTTCCCACATACAAATATTCAAATAAATAAATATAACTTAAAAGCTTTATTTTCTCTAATACAATGTACATTTATTTTTTTCTGAAATGTATAAAACTGAAATTATTTATTCTATTTCACTGCTTAATGATCATCAGTGAGCCATATATAAAAACAAATTCTAATATCAAAGATTATTTTTGACAATTTAAAAATGCTATTTGTTCTAGCCAAAAGCAGTTGTACATCCATTTAAAAATTGTCTACTTTATCACAATAAGAATTTGTTGGCATATAAGTGTAAATTTTCTACATTTGGTATTCATTAATATGAATAATATAAATCTCCATAATTGTCAGGCGTTGGTGGCCTAGCCGTTAGCATAGTTGCCTTCCAACAGCTGGCCTAGGTTCGCTTCCCAGTCAGTGCATTTGACATGAAAAAAAAATCTTCATAATTATGATCTTTTTTATTTATAATAAATCCCATTCTACTTATATTTTCAATATTTGTATCTTTGTAGTAAAATATTTGCCCACTTCTTAAAATTAATTATCTATTCATTTTTTTATCGAACTTCACAAAGTCCAATGAGGTCCTATTTATAGTTTTCCCAATTTACAAAATCTTCATTTGCAACTTAAGTATCTAAACAGAAGAGTGTCAAGAAATAATAGTCTGGGTCTGCAATTAGAGGATACTGAGCATTCTTTGATTATTAGCACCAATTGCTGCCTTGGCTGGTGACTTTATAGCCTTCTGGGAAAAAGGGCTATAATTTTCTTTTGTCTATCATGTTTGTAAAAAAAAATATTAAAAGAAATATTCATACATCCTCAATTGATATTTCAATTAAGAACTGTCATATATGTGAAGAAAGATCCAGTGTTTCTTGATTTTAAACTCGGATAAATAACCAGTAAACTAATCATGCTGGGCTGATAGTTGTTAGTGAGCAGCCTATAATAGCTTCAATGATAAGAACATATGGACTTAACATTGAGAAATTTTTCCTGCTTCATAGCTTTAAGGTATCGAAGGTTTTTTTTTCAATTAATATATATATATATATGTATTAGCAGTTATATGCACAAACCAGGCTAATGTATATTGATATTTTCCATTGCTATGGTCATTTGAGTGGATTTTCAGATTGGTCAGCATTTATATATATATATATATTATGTCACATTTGTTGTTAAATTTTCAATGCAGTGTCATTATTTCCATTGGCTGTATATTTCATTGTGATCATAAGATTAACCTGCCACCAGTTTTCATTATTAAAGACCTTTATATGTATTTGATCTCATCAAATGTCTATGATGGTTATCTAAGTGATATAACTTTTCTCTGTTTTGTCTTCATAACTTTGTTATAAACCCATCTATGGCTAGATTTTTTTTTTCATGAAATCCATTAAAAACTATTCTTACTTTTATTTTTGCATCTATTTATCTTTAATATTTCTTGTATCTGGCTTAAATAGGCCATGTTTTTTTTTAATTGGTTGCTTTAACAATTTTTTTTTTTTTTAAAGATTTAATGTACATTAAACAAAAAATTTTAATATTATATAAATAAATGTGAGAATTGTTCATCGGGCTGAAAGACCGTCATTTCAACTTCAATTATAAGCTAACCAAAACTAAATAGAAATACAGTACTATAACATCTATTTTTTCCTTTCACTAAATATCACATTTCAAACATGAATTTATGTACTGTAATCACATTTTTTCACAATTTAAATCTATACCTCTGTAGTTAAAACAAACACATGTACTGATTTTTTCCTAAGCATGTTTATTATTGGCGGAATTACTTCCTTTGTATAAATGTAATAATATGCTAACCAAAACTAAATGTAAATACTGTACTATAGTATTTATTTTTCCCCCCTCATTAAATATCACATTGAATTTATATACTGTTATGTTTTCTTCACAATTTAAATACTATACCTTTGTTGTTAAAAGCACATGTACTGATTTTTTTCTTGAGCATTTTTTTTTAATAGCGGAATTATTTCCTTTGCATAAACTTATGTGACAGCCTTACAAACAAGCATATATTCATTTAACGAACAGAGAAAATAGATTTTATATATATATAGATTGTTTTTTTCTTCTCTAACTATTCTTTACAATAATGTATATAAAAATACATACTTATAAACAATTAATATCATTGCTAGTTTCATCAGGAAAAAGTAAATTGAATTGATAAGTTTAACTAAGTATTTGATTCTATTACATTTTAAATATCTGACACTAGCTCCAGTAATTCTTTTTATCAAATGGCAAATTAAATTATTAAGAAAATGAATTGAAATTATCTTGAAGAGAAGCATATAGATTGAATTTAATTCCATTTCTAATGAAATAAGTATATTATAAAATCTAATCAAAAATTAGTGATCATTAAATATCAGAATAAAAAATATCTCAATAAATTCAAGTACAATTCTCATAACTAATAAAATATTTTTACTCGAAATGCATATGTTGTTATGGAGAATTATGAAGCTGAAATACATCTCAAAGGAATTTTTTCAATTCTGTATTCAATATTCTTTGCAGATGTGGTCACAAGATTATTATAACCATTGATTAATATTATTCGCTAAAGTTATTAAATATAAAAATTTTATTTTTATTGTATTTGGAAGTGAATCTTGAAATAAATGATTTATTAAATCTATGCCCTCCAAATTTTTTGTAAAAAAATATATGAAGAAAAATGATAGTGAGTAAAGAATCACATAGTAACTTTCAAATATTTAATGAGTAACTGTAAAAATATATATCTAATTATCATAATATTATTTTTTCAGTTGCAGGGTCAATTTAGAATTTGTGAATCAATTATTAATATATTTTTTTTTATTTATTTGTTTGATTGATCTTTTTTTTTTTTTTTTGGTTAAATTTAATATAATAAACAATGAAATAAATTTATATATTACTTTATTAAATGCTTCTATGTTTATATATAGTTAGTAAGAAAAATAATTTCAAGAATTGAAAAACTGCCATTATCTCGAAATTTATAGCAGTTCTTGTTTATTTTGAAATAATAATAAAAGTGAAAATAGACCCTCATTATGCAATTGTTTTGATTTACTAATATTTATAATATCAGATTAATATTTGAAGTTTTTATTCCTTAAAAGACATTTAATTTCTGTCTCTCACTTATAACCAAATTTTTGATTTGATATATTTTATTTTAACATAAGCTTATTCTAAAATATATATATATATATTGTCAAAAATTGATATTCTTCTATGAAAACATTTTAAGCATTGAAAATTTATATTTTGATTATGAAGTAAAATCAAAAAATTTAAAAGCTTTTAATAATTATAGCTACAATTATATAGATAAATTTGTAATTAATGTCATCAACTGCTATTTTCTTTGAGTTAGTAAACATAACATTCATTTAAATTTTAATTGCTTATAATCTTTTAATCATTACACATGCATATGCTAACAACATTTAGAAAAAAAAAACTATGGATGAATGAAAACAATTAGATTCTTTCACCTTGCAATGTATAATGGGATTTACATAATACAGTTATTGAAAACATGCATGGCAGATTGTTAAAAGCAGTTATTGTTATATATTTTTTTTTTACAAAATGTTATATATTATAACTCTAGTAGCAGTAATGTAAATTTACATAATCAGATTTGTTGAAGAATAGCACGTGTGTGTTCACCTTTGCATACATATATATGATAGAGAAAATAGCAGATTGTAAATTAATGGGCATTTAAGATCTTTTTGACTTCACCCATTTTGAATCATGTTATAAATAAAATTTTATCAATTCGTATAGAAAACACTGGGGAATTCAAATCCAAGAAAAAGAATTATGAATTAACAATATTTTTGAAATTATTAATAAAATAATAATAATTGGCAAAGAATTTATTTCTTGTAATGTGTAGAGGATAAAGAAGAGAAAGTAAACAGTTATTTCTTTCTTTTGTTAAAAAAAAACAATGGAATATTTTTTCTGGGGTCCGAAATAGTAAACTAGTCATCATTATGCTAGGTGCTGCAGATAACAAAAATGATAATCTACATTATGGTATGTGCAATGGCTAATGATACAGTAAGCAGTTACTTATTCAGCGGTCAACTTTATTCCAGTGTGGATTGACTGAATTCTAAACTGCAAGAGATGCATTAAAGCAGTGTAAGTGTGCCACGTGGAAAAGAGTTTGCTTTGCTAATTGAAATTGCAAAGCATACATTAGAAGCTATAAGAATGTTTTATTATAATGGTAAATTGTATGACATGATAGGCTAAGCAAGAACAGGTAGCATGTCAGTTGAAAACCCTGAATGTGCAGATCATTCCAGTGATTAATGCCATATATGAAATTATATTGCCACCTCGTATAATTGCCAGTAAAAAGGAAAAAACTTGACTACGCAGTTAATTGAAGATTTACATGGATTTTGTATGGATTATACTAATCTAAAGTAATTTACATATCCAATATGGGAAGAGAAAAAATATACCCTTCATGAAAATTTATGAAAAGATTGACTATAATTGTAAAGAAGAAAACATATCTAAAACCTAAGGTAGAATGTTAAAGATTGGTTTCTTTAAAGGTAAGATATTAAACTATTCATTTTATAATATGGAAAAGGGACTTTAAATTTACACAGATAAAAAAATTAATTATTGTGTAATAGTATCCTATATTTTTAAATTTGAATTACAAGTATAAACTCAAATTGAAAGTATATTTAATGAGGAAGTATGTTTCACTTCATATATATACACAGGCCTGTGGATTTACTAGAAGTAAAACTGAAATCTATGAACTTTTCGTTTAAAAAGATATTAATGATTCTATGTTTTAGATTATATCTATATATGAAATTACTAAACAGGAAGAAACTAAATATATGGTTTGTTTGTTGGAAATAGATTAATTATTTTGTGATTGATTTTCTTTTACATCTATATAAATATAGGGGATTTGAACTCAGACTTTCAAGCAACTTTCAATTATCTACACTATCTCATACCACTGATACACATGACCACACACATTGCAGAAAAGATAAATAATCACCAATATATGCATTTCGTGCCGACCCAGCATTCATCAGTTGGTCCAGATTATCATCTCCCACACATATATACAATAAGTGTTCAGTTTATATTAAGATAGCAAATCTTTATCCTTTAATAGACAGGCTTCAATATACTCCAACTTCTCAGCCATCCATATCATTGAAAATCTGATGATAGAATGCCCAAATCCCATACTGATGTCAATATTGTTGCCATGTCCATATTGACCTCAAGTTACTCTGACCCCTCATGTACAGGACAGTATCCATTTAAATACATAGAAAAGGAATGGGCAGAAGGCAGGCTTAATATCTATATATGAAATTACTAGACAGGAAGAAACTAAATACATGGATCGTTTATTGGAAATGGATTAAGTATTATGCCATTGATTTTTATATCTATACATGAAATTACTAAATGGGAAGAGAATAAGAAATATATGAACTATTTATTAAAATGATCTGAATAATTTTGTGCTCGATTGGAAATTTACATTATCTAGCTACAGTCAAACTACCTATGTTTTATATTAATAAATGGTTTTCTTAGTTTATTAATCCATTTGTTTGTCTTTCATAAGATTAAATGTTATAACCTTAATACATACATATGCTATTTTATAAAAATATCCCCAATTTTGAGAACATGTGAACCACTGAGGGATGTGTTGGGATTTACAGTAATGATTTTTGTGAATTGGTTATGATTGGTAGCTTTAATAATTCTAAGTAAACATTCTTTTTTGAGGAGGTTTGACATAGACATCTAAAACAAATAAAATACTTTAGAATGGTTGTGATCATAAAACCATCATCATCATTACTGTAGTTTAATTTAACTATGCTGATTTAAACCAGATTTATAAGATTTACAAATGATGTAATATTTTTACATTTATCATTATATATATATGCTTGGGGAATATGGAAAAATATTTATTGTATATATCATTGGATTACATTCAAACCCGAATTACTGAGGTATTATCACTACATGATGCATATTTACCAGTACAATATATATTTTATTAGTAAAAATAATAAATATAACTGTAATTAACCTTCCTCAACTACCGTTAAAT
The DNA here is from genome assembly GCA_028023455.1 of Epiperipatus broadwayi. Taxonomy (NCBI): domain Eukaryota; kingdom Metazoa; phylum Onychophora; class Udeonychophora; order Euonychophora; family Peripatidae; genus Epiperipatus; species Epiperipatus broadwayi. The sequence goes on along the minus strand of JAQFVV010006311.1, from coordinate 3,416,730 downwards.
TCGAAAAACAAAACAAGCAAACATCATCAACTCAAATCCCGAATTTTAATGTTAGCCGGTTGTTTATTAATGCATATTTACCTGTACAATATATATATATTGTTAGTAAAAATAATAAATATAACTGTAATTAACCTTCCTGAACTACCGTTAAATTCAAAAAACAAAACAGACGCAAACGTCATCAACTCAAATTCCGAATTTTAATGTTAGCCGGTTGTTTATTAATTATAGTCATTTTGTTTCTTTTTATTAATATTGCCTTCTTAATTTTTCTTTTATTATGGTTTCTCTCATGAAGAATCTTAACATTTTCAATATCAAACTTACATTTATATTTACATGTCCTTTCATGATCCAAAAAACTGAAGCAGTCATTAAATCATTATTATTTTTACTTTTCAATACAGCACCTTGATTCATCTATATATGATAACAAACATCCACAAAAAATTTGATACACAACATTACTTTTCTGCTTGACAAATATGACATTTTTAGAATTATTCATTAATTTATTAACACTATTTGTAACACAAAATGAAACAGTAAACACATTCTTATATAAAAAAATTTCACTTGAGCATAATTGTAAATCAAAAGTACCAATTATGCATAAGATGGCAAGTTTTAGATCTTTTTGGTTTTGTAATGAAAAATTATGTCATTGCCAGTGTGATAAATTAAAAAATATTGAGATATTTGCCAAGGAATTGCTTGAAGTTGGTTATAAGATTGAACAGATTAACAATATTGTATGTCAATTTAAAAAGAGTTATAATGGTTTAAAGGAGCTGAAGATTGATAGTGAAGCAATGGATCTGAAGTCCAATCCATGCTTCACATCTTCCTATAAACTTGATTAATATTGTAAACCTAAATTAAGTTTATGGGCCAATATCAGCAGGGTTTTGCATTACAGCTAAAATTAATTACGTTTATTAAATTTGTATTTGCTTGTAAATATGTTCTTTTAAATAAATTCCATTGTAACATTAAATTGCTGTTAAAAATATTACTTGTGAAAACCGTTTAGTCAAACATATATATACGTCAAGCATATATATATGAGTTAATGCAAAATTCTGCTGAAATAAAACGCTTATTGTATTAAAAGAAATAAGAATGTATTTTACTTTTAAATCTTGTTCAAATATTTAGTATGATTTGATTTTGAGATAAGCCCACCAACATTTTCTAAAAGAATGTATATTTTTAATTAGTTAAGCCCATTCAAGTCAAATTAAAGATGGCCTTCTCTTTCTTTTTTTTAATTAATAAAATCCCAAAGTTTAAAGAAAGAAATTTAGAGTAAAAAAGTAAAAGTTATTTTTAGAAGGTGTTACTTTGAAACAAAGGAGCATGGGGAGGCTTATCAAGATCTCAGATCATACAAACAATAGAAGGTAGCTGACAGAGAGGGTATAAATAAAAGGGAGAACAAAAGATCAGGCATTCAGATTTTCCTTTTTGAAAAAGATCAGTCAATCAGAGTTTCCTTTTGGAACAAGTCAATCAGAGTTTCCTTTTGGAAAAAGATCAGTCATTTCAGATTTTCCTTTTTGGAAAAGAGCAGTCATTCAGATTTTCCTTTTTGGAAAAGATCAGTCATTCAGATTTTCCTTTTGGAAAAGATTATTCATTCAGAGTATTCTTGCGGGCTGTCAGATTGCTCCGTGGAGAACTTTAGAAATTTTGCTGTTGCCTGTTGTGATTTTATTATATGAATTCGATGGAGTCTACCATGCTTGGCTAGGCAAATAAATAACTTTGTCTACTGCCGAGGGTTCCTCAATACCAGAAAAATGCCGTAGTATTTACTCAATCGTCATCTGAACTCTGTGCCGTGTCTGGAGGACTTTTTGTGAAACCATGCTACCGATTTCCACTTTCCTTGTCCGGACAAACACATCTCATCAGACGGATCAAGCTACGCCCGTCGATGGAACATGACCAAGGAATAAGGACGGTAATCATATCTCTCCTCATGAACTATTTATTATGCTACCCTTTTTGTCCATACTTTTTATAATTGCTTCCTTGAATATTTATGAAATGTGTGCTTAATGATATTTATAATGTAACTATTTTTATTAGACTAGTTAGATATATGTATATGTGATCATCTATCTAGATATTTAACCCCTTTTCCTTCGCTATTCTTCATTACTCCCATGTGTAAATATTTTAAATTCTATTGCGATTAAGTTTATTAGTTAATTGTTCATATAAAAATCCCTTTCCAGTTTTATTCATACTTGTAAAATTTAGTACGAGTAAGTTTCCTTTTTTTTTGTTTGCCAACTTGATCTCCTCGATAACGCTTCTTTTGTCCGCCATTAGCTTCTTACGTATGTCAGATTTAGCGATATACATCTTAAATGATTTTAAACTCTGTTTTAGTGCAAAGCAATTAGAAACTGCTTTGCGAAAGATTTTTATTATTGCACTTTATCGAGCAGATTCGAGTTGACAATGTTTAATAAAACTGGGAAGGAAAGATTTAGACCGCAAGCATATTAATCGGGTTTTCATTGTCTCATTAGTTATTCATAAATTTCGGGGAATAGCGAAGGCCATTAAATTATTAATAATATTTCAAATGTCATTTATTAAAGATATTTATTTAACTAAAAAGCTTGAGTTTGCTAGTTATATTTCAATGCTTTGTTTTACTTTTAAATGATCCAGGCACGCAGAACACATATTTCTAAGTATTTTTGCACATTTAACTATTTTAGCTCCGTAGGTGGTTCTGTCCATGTCTCCCGCTGATGCTAAGCTCGTGGCTCGGGAAGAAAATATCTATGCGTGTCTCAGATAGTGTTGTTCGGTTCATGATAGCTTCGAGACTAGACGAATAGGGCAGAGGTCATAGTATTCTTGGTTTAATATCTCGCATATGGGTGGCCTCGAGGTACTTTTGCCTAGTATTCGAACTGGGTTAAATCAACATACATCATCTGACTGTCACAGTAGATTTTTTTTTTCCGCATTCTGGCGTCCATCGTGTGGCTATTCGAAATTTTCCACACCCTGTAGGCAGCGTTTATGTTTTAAATAATAGTATATATGTAGAATTTTTTTTGTCCTCGGATTTGTACGCATATATATAGTGATTGTTTTAGATAACACGAATAATTGTTAGTTATACGTGAATTTTTTTGCTTCAAGTTGTCGCAGTGGGACGAATGTCATTTTTTTAAAAAAAAAAAAAAAAAATTTTTAGTACCCTGAGAAGTTTGTTTTGGTCTAATATATTTATATAAAAAAAATATATATATATAATTTTTTCTGAGTCTTGTTTCCTAATGTGAGCAAATGTCATTTTTTAAAATTAATTAAAAAGTTAAAGGTGTCATAAAGTAAAATTTTTTTTCCGAGTTTGGTATATATATGAAATGAATGTTTTACATTTAGAAAAGTTAACACTCCGTTAGTTTTTTTTTTATATATAGTGAATATATATATTAATGAGAATAAATATCAGAGTTATAGCAAGATTTTTTTTTCCGAATGAGTAGTTTTGTCGATGGCCAGTTGCCATATTGTTGTTTATCGTATAAAGTATATACCTTCGATGAGGCGGAAGTGTCAAATATATACCCACCCGCCCTCCCTTAAAATAGCTTTCGTACTTTATGTTACTTTAGTAATGCTTAAATCTGAGAAGTTTTAATATAATAATGTTTTTTCGAAATATAACATTTTAGTTAAAGGTGCAAATAGATAATAGAATTATGTTTCCGTTGTACAAATTTTTGTAAAGATTAAAATTGATAACATTCTTTCGTTAATAGAAATTTTTTGTAAGATCAAAAAGTTTGATAAGTTCAAACTATAGTGTTTCACTTTCTCTGCGTTAGTTTCCTTAATTAAATCAATAATTTTAATCATGCAGAATTTTTTTTTCACTTTTAAATATTTTGAAATTACGTTCCGTGCAAACAATAGATATAAAATAAGTTTTGTTTCAATAATAACAAACTTAATTGTCAACTTTATGAAAAGTAAATGCGTATGTTCGTTAATAAATATATATATTAAAGATATATTTTTGTATAACATATATGTCAGCCACCCTTTAGTTAAGATTTTTTTTCTCCATTTCGGATTATGCTATTGAATCATTTATTGAGTAACCGTTAGGTGAAGACCCTTTGAGTAACCGTTAGGTGAAGCCCTTGTTTTTTAGTAACCATGTTTGGTGAAGACCCTTAGAGTAACCGTTTAGGTGAAGACCCCATACATTGTAGAGTTCTCGATTGCTGTGTAGCCTGAAATAATAGGTCTATGTCCGCAATCATTGTTTCCTTGTCATAGTTGCGACCAGCGTTTACTAGCCTGAAATAATAGGAGTATGCGGTTGGCAATTTGACATCTTTCTAATAAATTCATGTACATGATAATAAAAGAAATATTTGTATAGGTATATCTGTTTGTATATTTATATGTAGTCATATATATGCTTATTTAATGATGTACATATTCATATATATGGATGCATATGGTATACACTTCGTTATAGTTCGGTAAAACCCGTTTTTATATAAATGTTTTTTAAACAGTTTTGATTTCAATGCGTGATTCTGTAAAATTGCGTGATAATTGTTAATCTATTTCGGGTGTGACCAAAATGGTAGTTGGTTTCGATCCCAGGTTCATAATTCGGAGTGGCGGTTATCATGGGATTTTACTTTTATTTTAATTGTTTTTTGTATTAATATTTTGTTTTGTTAATCGTACTTTAGGCTGGTTAAATTTTTTTTTCTGTCTTGACCAAAATGGTAGCGTGGTTTCGAACCCAGGTCAGACATGTTACCTTACTTAGTTGTTATACGTCTTAGACTTACTTAATATTGTCATTTAAAATACCATTTACTTATTCATGCAGAGATTTTTTTGAAAGTGAAGTGAAAATCAAAATAAATTGTAATCGCATTAAACTTTATAAACCTTATCAATGTGTGCTTGGATCATTATCCATTAATATGTATATTTGATATGGCCATTGTCTTGTCGACTGGCGCCCTTCTCAAATAAATTTGTCGGCAAGTGCAATCTCTCATATCGGATATCAAATAAACCAAACTATAGTAGATGATCAAAATAACAATGTATGCATAGTGAGCCAAAATAATTTTTAAACATGACTTACGTATATTTTGCTCACATATATTTTTATATATATACTTGTATTAATGTAAATGCATTTTTTAGTTGTTTCAGGTGTCAGAGAAAGCCAGGTCAAGCTGTAAGTGTGTTATTTTAATTATATTGGGACAAAATAGCAGTGATATTTTAATGAAATATAACAATAAATAAAGTGAGGAGACTAATATGTAGTATAAATATTAAAGACAGACACGGCAGGATTTTATATATATATATTTTCATGTACAAACAGATACATATAGGCATAGGGTTAAGATAGGACCTCGTAAGGTAGGCAAAGTTAAATTTCTGAAAACATATAAATAAAACAGATAGTTGGAACTTAGAATAGTGACTTATTTTAGAAAAAAATAATTTTTTTTTTTTGTGTTAATAACTAGTATAAAAATATACTTATCCAGATTGTTTATTAAAAGACAAACACATTTTACAAACAAAGTGAATGTTATATAACAAAATAGCCAATATTAGGCAAAAATGGACCAACCGAAGAAAGTTGCAGATTATGACAGCGATGAGGAGGTAATGCTCAACCTTCCAAATACAGCAACATCGACTCATAGTGACCAAGAAAACAATGTGAAAGATCTCATCACAGAAATGAGACAAGAAAACAAAATGATGATGAACATGTTAAAACAATTCATGAATATGACATCACAAAGACTGGACCGTTTGGAGGAAAACATGGCGCTCCACCAACATACTATTGTAACAAAAGTATTGCCAGACGAGGATACTCACTTTAAATGGCAACCCCAACAGAAGCAAGATGATACACAACTTAAATCATTGATAGATAATGAATTAGGAAAGGATATGCATGCCTTGGACGTGTCAGTCAAGCATCAAATACAGGAGGGAGAAGAAAATGGACAGATGAATGTGGATAAAGAGGAAATGAACATTCATCAACAGATGAATCCAATCCAGGCGCAACAAGGCAACCAAATCCTTACGCCAATAATAATTAATCCGGTAACATCTCCTGTGGCAAAATTCGTACATATACAATGTTTTAGAGGGGAACCAGGGGGAACCCCTAGACACCACCTAGACAGTCTCAAAATGTTTTTTCAATTTCAGAATATGACAGAACAAGAAAAAGTGGCGATCTCCAGTCATCATTTAAAAGAGTCTGCCAGAGACTGGTGGAACACTCTGTCTATACAACCACAAACATTTATGGAATATGAGAATGCAATGTTGTCAATGTATTGGAGTGCAGAGCGGCAGGAAGGTTTGATGTATTCCATAATGCATGAAAGATACCCAGCTAACCATCAAGAGACTTATGCTCAGTTTTTTGTTAGGCAGGTAAATCGAATTAAAGCCCTAAGTGCATTCAATTATCCAGAAATGCAGATAGTAAGGATGATTAGGCACAACATGCCACACTGGATAAGGAAAATATTGATAAGCAGTCAAGTGCAAGATATTGAAGGTACAACTCGTATACTAACGGCTATCGAATATGAATATCTTGATGAAGACAGAAATGAAAAGGAGGTAAAATTTCAAAATAAATCTATTGCCAAACAAAAGAGTACAAACCTGTCAAGAGTAGAAAATAGAGAAGCTGTGCCATCCCATACAGCAATTGTACAACAAAAGGATAACGAAGACATAGGCACAAATTCAAACCCAGTCATTCAAGTAACCATAAACGACAATGAAATACAAGCATTAGTTGACTCTGGCAGTCAAGTATCTATCATATCAAAAAAACTAGCCATGGAATATGAAAGCAACCCAAAATACTTAAAGTTTCCCATGCGCCCTATCCAGTTAACTCTGGCAAATGGAAGAAAAATGAATAGTGAAAGATACCAAATGTGGTTTGAGATGAAAATTAGCGGTAAATGTTTTAATCATGCCTTCTTAGTAATGGAGGGTTTGTTGTATGACTTAGTATTAGGTTCATATTTCCTTCAGCAGTATCAAGGGATCATACATTACCCAACGAGGAAATGTATGTTAGAAGGCATACAAGTCCCATTTACAATAGTGGCTCAAGAGAATCACCCCATTGGCAGTTGTGTTATACAAGCGATCGATGAGGAAATGATAAAACAAAAAGTGGGCATATCAATGATTAGGAATAACGAGCATAGTCAGCAGTTGCAACAAATTTTACAAAGATATATAGCGGTATTTTCTGGCGTACCAGGAAAAATTAGAGGGTACACTCACCGAATTAGGCTTAGAGAGGAATCGTACCACCAAACAAAAACATACCCTATCCCGTTCCAATACAAAGAGGAAGTGGATAAACAAATAAAGCAGATGCTGGAATGGGATATTATTGAACGGGCCCCTTCACCCTACAATAACCCATTGATTGTAATCAAGAAGAAAAATGGAAATGTGCGTTTGTGTTTAGATGCGCGTCGCCTAAATAATGTGACCATTCCGGAACGTGATGTGCCGCCACCAATGCATGAAACGTTTGTGCAGCTCGCAGGGAAGACTGTATTCTCGACCATGGATATGACAGCAAGTTATTGGCAAATGCCGTTGGACCAACGCGATAGAAAGTATACGGCATTTCGTTACAATGGCCAGACTCACGTGTTCAAGAGGGTTCCATTCGGTTTAATTAATAGTGGAGCAGGCCTCATGAGATGTTTGAAGAATGTTTTATCTCCTCAAATACAGGAACACATGGTGTGTTACGTGGACGATATCGTGATCGCATCAAAGGACATCGATGAGCATTTGCGTCATTTGGAAAGCTTCTTTCGTGAATGCATACGTGAAAATATAACTATCAACATGGAAAAGAGTTTTTTTGCAGTGGAAGAAATTGAATTTTTGGGCCATGTTGTAAATAGTCAAGGTGTCAAACCCCATCCTGCAAAAATAGAAGCTATAAAGAATTTTCCAACTCCCACCAACCAGAAGCAGGTTCGAGCATTTCTGGGATTGTGTAATTTCTATCACCGCTTCTATCCTAGATTTGCTTATGACACCACACAGCTAATTGAATTAATAAAGAAGAGTGGTAAAAAATGGGAATGGAAAGAGAGGCATGAGCAAGAAATGTCTAAAGTAAAAGATAAGTTTTTGGAAACAGTAATGTTATACCATCCTGATTTTTCTCGCCCCTTTTACCTTCAAACAGATAGCAGTAGGCAAGGCTTGGGTGCTGTGTTGTTTCAAATTGGTGATAAAAATGAGCATCAAGTGTTATACTTTATTAGTCGGACGTTGAGAGGGGCAGAAAAGCATTATACAACAACTGAGCAGGAGACATTAGCAATAGTGTGGGCGTGCCAGAAACTGAAACAGTTTTTGTTGGGATCAGAAGTGGTAATCATAACTGACCACAAATGTTTGGAATTTCTGAACAAGAGCTATTTAAACAATGACAGATTGATAAGGTGGAGCCTGATTCTTCAACAGTTTCGGTATAGTGTCATTTATTGCCCGGGATCACAGAATATTGTGGCTGATATTTTGAGCCGCCACCCTATGCCCATGGCTGCTCAAAATCCAGATTTAGGAAACCAGGCAATGAAGATAATGACAACCACAGCAGAAAAAACAGTGGAATCTCACCTCCAGAATTTAGCGTATTGGCAGTCCCAGGATGCTCAATATAAGAAAATAATTAACATTATTACATCTAAGATGGCAGCCAGTAGACACTATAATCAATACAGAATCACAGATGGGATCCTTCAGATTAATACCAAAAGCCCTCACAATCCATGGAAAGTCATAATGCCTCACAAATTGAGACACCAAATTATTACCCACATCCATCAGTCGGTGGGACATTATGGTCCTCGGAAAGTAGAAGAAGCAATAAAACGTCAATTTTATTGGCCAGGGATGTACTCACAGATCTTACGTGTGTTGAAAACCTGTGAGATTTGTGCTCGGAGCAAGGCACCAAATCGATCGTATGCAGGAGAGCCACAACCAATCCTCGCATCTAAACCAAATGAGCTGCTAGCTGTAGATCATTATGGCCCATTACCGATGTTTCGATGATTCCAATATCTATTTGTCACGTATGATGTGTTTTCAAAGTACGTGAAAGCATACCCAGTAAGGACAGCAAACGCTAGAGGAGCAATAAAGGCACTTCGGGAAAAACAGTTGCCAGAAGTTGGAAAACCCCAGATAGTGATATCTGATCATGGCACAGCATTTACATCCAAAGAATGGAAGACATGGATGGCTAAACAAGGAATTCATCATAGGCTAACTTCCATTAGAAATCCACAGGCTAACCCTTGTGAAAGAGTCATGCGAGAAATAGGGCGACTCTTTAGGACATATATACCAACCAACCATCGGGACTGGGTAAATAAAACCGAAAAGGTGGTACAATATATTAACAACACAATGAATGAGTCGACAGGATTTACTCCAACTCGCCTGCATTATGGGAAAGAATGTCCTCAGTTATTTAAAACCAAAATGCCGATGGAAGAGGAGAAGATAGATAAACTACAAGATCAAAAGATAGCATATGAACGATTAAAACGGGCTGCGCTGCACCGGAAAAATAAAAAACGAAACCAGCAATATCAATTCAGGCAAGGGGAGCAAGTATGGCTGAGAGACCCTAGGCCAAGTAATACATTGCGGAAAGAATTCAAAAAGTTTTTCCCAATATATCTAGGGCCATATACATTGAAAAAGGAATGCGGGAGAAATGCGTTCCTTTTGGAAGATAATAACGGCATAAAAGGAGTATACAATGCCAGAAACTTAAAACCTTGCATACCACCGGACCCCGGAAAATATGCAAATTAAAAATAGATACATAACTTGTTAGATTAAAACAACACGGACTCGTTTTAAGATATAGCAGATTGAATTATGGATAAACTGTTAGTTATTTAGTAAAAGAAAGAAAAAACTGTTAGTCAGTAACAAGTTAAATTTTACACCAAATAAAGAGTAGGCTTGAACTCACCTGGCACAAATTCTTACCTCTGACCTGAAGCAACAGCATTTTTTTTTAAACATTTTTTTTTTGCTCACTAACTATTGGGAAATGAAGCAATGGATCTGAAGTCCAATCCATGCTTCACATCTTCCTATAAACTTGATTAATATTGTAAACCTAAATTAAGTTTATAGGCCAATATCAGCAGGGTTTTGCATTACAGCTAAAATTAATTACGTTTATTAAATTTGTATTTGCTTGTAAATATGTTCTTTTAAATAAATTCCATTGTAACATTAAATTGCTGTTAAAAATATTACTTGTGAAAACCGTTTAGTCAAACATATATATACGTCAAGCATATATATATGAGTTAATGCAAAATTCTGCTGAAATAAAACGCTTATTGTATTAAAAGAAATAAGAATGTATTTTACTTTTAAATCTTGTTCAAATATTTAGTATGATTTGATTTTGAGATAAGCCCACCAACATTTTCTAAAAGAATGTATATTTTTAATTAGTTAAGCCCATTCAAGTCAAATTAAAGATGGCCTTCTCTTTCTTTTTTTTAATTAATAAAATCCCAAAGTTTAAAGAAAGAAATTTAGAGTAAAAAAGTAAAAGTTATTTTTAGAAGGTGTTACTTTGAAACAAAGGAGCATGGGGAGGCTTATCAAGATCTCAGATCATACAAACAATAGAAGGTAGCTGACAGAGAGGGTATAAATAAAAGGGAGAACAAAAGATCAGGCATTCAGATTTTCCTTTTTGAAAAAGATCAGTCAATCAGAGTTTCCTTTTGGAACAAGTCAATCAGAGTTTCCTTTTGGAAAAAGATCAGTCATTTCAGATTTTCCTTTTTGGAAAAGAGCAGTCATTCAGATTTTCCTTTTTGGAAAAGATCAGTCATTCAGATTTTCCTTTTGGAAAAGATTATTCATTCAGAGTATTCTTGCGGGCTGTCAGATTGCTCCGTGGAGAACTTTAGAAATTTTGCTGTTGCCTGTTGTGATTTTATTATATGAATTCGATGGAGTCTACCATGCTTGGCTAGGCAAATAAATAACTTTGTCTACCGCCGAGGGTTCCTCAATACCAGAAAAATGCCGTAGTATTTACTCAATCGTCATCTGAACTCTGTGCCGTGTCTGGAGGACTTTTTGTGAAACCATGCTACCGATTTCCACTTTCCTTGTCCGGACAAACACATCTCATCAGACGGATCAAGCTACGCCCGTCGATGGAACATGACCAAGGAATAAGGACGGTAATCATATCTCTCCTCATGAACTATTTATTATGCTACCCTTTTTGTCCATACTTTTTATAATTGCTTCCTTGAATATTTATGAAATGTGTGCTTAATGATATTTATAATGTAACTATTTTTATTAGACTAGTTAGATATATGTATATGTGATCATCTATCTAGATATTTAACCCCTTTTCCTTCGCTATTCTTCATTACTCCCATGTGTAAATATTTTAATTCTATTGCGGTTAAGTTTATTAGTTAATTGTTCATATAAAAATCCCTTTCCAGTTTTATTCATACTTGTAAAATTTAGTACGAGTAAGTTTCCTTTTTTTTGTTTGCCAACTTGATCTCCTCGATAACGCTTCTTTTGTCCGCCATTAGCTTCTTACGTATGTCAGATTTAGCGATATACATCTTAAATGATTTTAAACTCTGTTTTAGTGCAAAGCAATTAGAAACTGCTTTGCGAAAGATTTTTATTATTGCACTTTATCGAGCAGATTCGAGTTGACAATGTTTAATAAAACTGGGAAGGAAAGATTTAGACCGCAAGCATATTAATCGGGTTTTCATTGTCTCATTAGTTATTCATAAATTTCGGGGGAATAGCGAAGGCCATTAAATTATTAATAATATTTCAAATGTCATTTATTAAAGATATTTATTTAACTAAAAAGCTTGAGTTTGCTAGTTATCTTTCAATGCTTTGTTTTACTTTTAAATGATCCAGGCACGCAGAACACATATTTCTAAGTATTTTTGCACATTTAACTATTTTAGCTCCGTAGGTGGTTCTGTCCATGTCTCCCGCTGATGCTAAGCTCGTGGCTCGGGAAGAAAATATCTATGCGTGTCTCAGATAGTGTTGTTCGGTTCATGATAGCTTCGAGACTAGACGAATAGGGCAGAGGTCATAGTATTCTTGGTTTAATATCTCGCATATGGGTGGCCTCGAGGTACTTTTGCCTAGTATTCGAACTGGGTTAAATCAACATACATCATCTGACTGTCACAATAGTAAACAATGGATATCTATTCCATATATTTCAAATGCTCAAGTGCAATTTTTTAAGGATATATATAAGAATGTGTTTAATTTTGCATTACAAATAATGTTAATAAATTAGTGAGTAATTCTAAAAATGTCATACCTGTCAAGCAGAATTGTAATGTTGTGTATCAAATTTTTTGTGGATATTTGTTATCACATGTAGGTGAAGTGAGATGCAGTATCGAAAAAAGATTAAAAGAGCATGAATTGCTATACAAGCACGTGAAAAGTAAAAATAATAATTATTTAATGATTGCTTTAGTTTTTTTTTTGGATCATGAAAGGACATGTAAATATAAATTTAAGTTTGATATTGAAAGTGTTAAGATTCTTCATGAAAAAGAAACTATAATAAAAGAAAAATTAAGGAGGTAATTTTAATAAATAGAAGTAAAATGAATTTTATTAATAAACAAGCTGCTAACATTAAAATTTGGAATTCGTGGGATTTGAGTTGATGACGTTTGCTTCTGCTTTATTTTTTGAATTTAACAGCAGTTGAGGTAAGTTAAGGAATTAACCAAAAGTACTTCTGTGGATTGAGAGACTGTATAATAATTAATTGCCATTATATTTATTATTTTTATTGTTATTATAATAGTTTTTTAATTAACAGACATTTTATTTGTATTATATATTGTTATATATATTAGTCTAGTAATATACACAATAAATAACAGTGGTCCTAATGGAAATATTTTTGAAGATCAGATTCAGTCAGCAGTCTGTTAGTGTAATGTAAAAAAATATTTTGTTAAATCTGAAAATTTGCAATTCATTGTTCATAGATTGAATATATAAATAACTTCTGTTTGTGCATTTTTATGTTAACATATTGTAACAGTATAGAATCAGTGTAGACTGGGGTGATGGGAATCACCCTCCATGACCTTAGTCAGTGAGCAAAGAACAGAAATTAGCATTTAAAGAGTTTTTAAGTATTTATGTTATAAATCTATATCACCAGTATTAATCCTTAATACTTAAGCATTGTCTTTTGTGACGATCTAAAAAAGGTAGCATGAAAAATAGGCTAATCATATTATAGCTGATGTCTCTTAGGGCATAGTATAAAAGAACTCATGAATATTTTATTGGCATGCATATAATTTAAGTGCAACAAAATAAAGTCTGGGATCCTGATATGCTGATCATCATTAATGCTACTGGTGCTGGTCATCTATAAATTAATTTTAAGTCTTTAAATAGAGTGATGTGATTGAAAAGTGATTTTTATTTTTGGACTACCCAGAGAGTTTTCTGGTTATTCAAACACATACCCACATGTATATTTTGTAAACATCGTTATGTTTGAAAATAGCTTGGGTTTGCAAGGAAACTAGAGATTGTGACTAAACAGGAAAATACACATGTCTAAAACTTAATTTATTTTATATTAAATAACTTTTCAGGGATAACGTACAAATTCCTTAAAACACAATTTTTATGATGAAATCAATCACACACATTGCTAATTCACAGAACAGAAGCCTTGAAAAATAAAGGCATTTTTAAAAAAAATAATTTCAGAAACTATTTTTTTAACAATTGATAAAATTAATTAATAAGTAAAAATGAAAATTCAGAAAAATGATAATATGAGGAACCTAAAGTTAACACATAATAATTTCATATGATTTCATATAGCAAATATAATATTCCCTTCTGATTCTTATTATTTACTAACATTTAATCTAAATAAGTTATACCTCTTTACAATAATTTAATCTTAAAAAAATCACTTCTCAATAAAGAAAAAATAATTTAACATCAATTTAAATCTTTTACCCCTTTTTTTGGAAAATGGGAAGATTCTACACACTTAACATTATAATAAAAATAAAACATGTTTAGAAAAAAAACCAACAAATCTTAGATTATAAAAAAAATATTTATAATTGTACATTTGCACACTTCAATATTTTATTATCATGGATTTTCTTTCCTTTAGTTCTTTTATAATTACAGGTTTCAGTTTAATTACTTCAATCCAAATTGATACAGATACTTTTCATTAAAAGTTTTTTTATTATTTTCTTTCTTATAACTTGCATGTTTTATAATAACAAGCATGTTTATTTCAGGATAAGACAATTCAGTTTAGCAATTATTTTCTTGCAGGTTAGCTTTTTCTTATAGCTTCAAGTTTTACATTATAATTATTTTGATTTCACTGCTTCCTTTTATCTTCTGTTTTTGTAGCTCCAAGTTTCCAGTATAATAATTTCCTCAACAGATTAACGTAAGCTGAGATAGTCATGATTCTTGAAATGGATATCTAAGACTTATTGAAAATTTCTTACAGCTGTATTTTCCTTCACTCATTTTGGAGAAATAGATTTCATGATTGCTTTGGTAATTCTTCAGCTTTTAGCTAAAGTTTAATAAATGATTCTTATAAACTCCATCTCAAAAATCATTTCTAATTATTAGCAAGGTCTTTTTAACTTAGACTACAGGGTCTTTACTCTTCAGCTCTACTGAGTAACTTGATATTGAAGTCTACTGCCTTCTGTTACACTTATCTTATTTTTTAATAAACATCTTTGATATCCATTTAATCACATGGATTGACCAAATGGTTTTATTTTTATAAAATGATTATCTTTTTAAAAAAATAATTATGCCTTATTAAAAAAATTCCTTGTTGGTTTTATTTTCTTAAAGGAAACAAATAGCATTTCATTCATTCTTGAATTTGGAATACAGACTTGATTTTCCCAGAATGAAAAGAGAGAGGTATTTGGGTGGGGTGGGGGGGTATACCATTTTAGTTGATAACAATTTTTTTTAAAAAAAAATGAAAATTGATAAATACTCATTTGAATAGTTTTTTTCTTTTGTTTTTTGAAAAAAAAAAAAAATAAGCAAATAAATAAAATTACTGAAGAGAGAAAAAAAATTATGTATTGAATTATTCTTTCTCTTTGTTTTACAACTATCTCTAATAAACATTAGATGATCATATCATTATTGTTATTGAATTTGTCACATGTTCACTTAATATATGCAAATCTTTTACTAAGTTTAACAATTGTAATCTAGCTAAACTCCTATTTAATAATTAGGCAGTATAAAACTGATATGAAAAGAAATATTTTTTTTGTATACTTGCAGATAATTGCATTTACACACATATATGTATACATTTAATATACTTTAAAAAATAATAAGGCAAGTTTTTTTTTTTTTTTATAGTGGAAAGGGAAAGAGGAATATGGCTTTTTTTTTTTGTAATTCTATTAAGTATTTTTAAAAAAATCATCTATTTGTTTTAATGTGTCTTAATTGTGAATATGAAATCATATCTAAAACAAAAGTATTTCATACCTACCCTTATTCTGAAAATTAACAAAATTTAATGTCTAATATATGTTTTCATAATTATTTTATTCAATGTAGATTAACTTTATAGAATAATAATAACTATTTAGAAATTTATTTTATAATTAGAAGATTTCATGATCTTAATCAACAATTTACACTTTAATTATTATAAAAGCTAAGTGAAGTAATTAACTTATGCCATTTATCTTCATATTCATTGTTAAGTCATACATTTCAGAAGCCAGCTGTTTTCTATTTTTATCCATACTGAATACAAAATATTTAATTCTTTGTAATTTATTGTTTTAAAACATTTAATCTTATTATTATCATTATTTTTCTCACTAATAGATGCTTATTTATTTATTTTTTGTTAATGTTGGAGAATTGTTTATTTCAGATGTCTCATGTTTCTGCAGCTGTTAAAAACTTAGCAGATTTTGATGAAATTGATTCAGAATTGAAAGAAAAGCCTCCATCAGCATATTGGAGTGAGAGTGAAGAAGAAGATGAAGATTCTAATGTGCCATTAACTATTGAAATGCAGTTATTATCAGCAGCCCATAAAAACAATTTACCAGTTGTCAAAGATATTTTACATAATCAACCAAAAATAATAAATAGCAGTGATCAAGATGGATATACAGCTTTACATCGTGCATGCTATGGCAATAATTTAAAGATTGTTGAATTTCTACTAGCAAAAGAAGCAAATATCTTAGCCACCACAAACAATGGCTGGCAACCATTGCATAGTGCTTGTCATTGGTTGTGTACAGACATTGTCTCTTTACTTCTTCAAAATGGAGCTGATATTAATAGTCAGAGTCATGGAGGATTGACTCCACTCCATCTTGCTGCAAGTAAAAGCAGGAGTCAACAAATTTTGGAACTGCTTTTAATGAATCGTTATATAAACGCTTCTATTCTTAGTGGGAATGGTGACAGTGCTTATGATGTAGCTCGTCGAAGCAGTTCATTTTATTATCTTTTTGAAATAACTGATGATCACATAAATGTTCTGTAAATATGAAAATGGTCTTTTAATAAGTATGATTTCTAAGAAATTTTTATTTAATGCTGCTTAGTTATTAAAGCAAACACTTCACTTTATCTGAACTTTAATATTTTGTAAATTGCTTTGTTCAGTAATGTCATTGATAATAAATTCTATTAATGTGTGTGTCTATATGTATATAAATTGAATCTACAATCGTCAACATAACAAGATAGTGAAATCGAAGATAATTGAAATAAATAATAGAAAACAAAATGCTAGCAAGATTGTTCAATTAGTTTCTTTGGAGTGATTAACTTAGATCTTATCATAAATGTAAGGGCACAATAATTTGAAAGTAGTAAAGCATGATTTTTATATTTGTTATGAATAGTAAAGGTAAATATGTGTTGTATAAAGATGCATGTTTATGTTAAATGAATGTAAACACTCCAATCGACATATTCATTTATTGGACAAAAAAAGAAAAGATCCTTACTAATAATAAATTTAGTAATTCAAAATAAAAAAAAGCAGTAATAATAAATAAGTCAATTTAATCTATTAAAATAATTTTTAATAATTATATGAATAAAACATTGACTTATGCTTTTCTCAAGAACTGGACGAGCCACCAGGCAGCGCTGCAGAACCACCAAGAAGCCTGCAATTGATAATTTTTTTTTAATATTCGCTAAAAATCGCTTAATTTTAGAAGTGGTAGACACCACACACACACCCCCTGCGCACGACACAAATTGGTCAAAATCGCTGAAATTGAAATGTAAAAAACAAAATAGCTAAAAATCAGTTAATTTTAGAAATGGTAGACCCCCCCCCCGCCGCACGAGACAAATCTGTCAAAATCACTGAAATTAAAATGTATAATTGGAAAAAAAAATTATAATAAAAGCCTACGAAATTAAACAAAAACATACTAAATGTCAAAGCGATTTAAAAAAGAATCACTCTTCAGTTATATAACTAACAGATAAAAATTCAAACCTCGTAGTAACCTGTAATAGCGTATTAGTTTATATCAAAAATTATTGCAAATAAAAAATCGCACATATATAAAATCAACAACACAGAAATAAAATAATCAGAATAGAAAATTTAAATTTAAAACAAAAGTTGATTATAACATCTGAGGCAAATAATGTTTATAAATCCCCCTCCCCTCCCACACGAAGTGTTCAATAAAAAATAAGTAAAGTGCAAATTATGAATGCTATTTTTAAAATCCTATGAAATAAATGGGAAAAAATATATATAATAAAAGCCTACAACATTAAACAAAAACATACTAAATCTCAAAGCGATTTAAAAAGGTAAAAGTATTTTTAAAATGCAAAAATAACAGCACAAAAAATGGCGGGAAATGTGTTAAAAAAGAATGTCTCAGTTATCTAACTAACAGATATAATAATAATTCAAACCTTAATAACAGACTATAAAGTAATCATTGTTCCTATTAATTTATAATAGCGTCATTAGTTTAAATTCAGTTAATATGTTACTCTATTACTAGTTTATATCAAAAATATTGTAAGTACTCGGATTAAGTCGCACATATATAAAATAAACAAAATAGAAATAAAATAATCAGAATAGAAAATACAATTTGAAAGTAATTTCCCTGGAGAGTGAATTCATCTTTCAGCAGGTCGTTGAATAAAACTGAAAAAATAGCTAAACATTTTTGGTACTATATGTAGTATAAAGAAATTTCCAGAACTCTGGTCATGTGACTGGTTGATTTTGCAAGTTTTGTCGCGGGGAAATTAATCTCTATGTTTTGAGAAAGTGAAAGTATTTTTTTAAAAAATGGAAAATAATACTTTTTCTCGTTTTAAATTATAAATCAATAATATCAACAAATTAAAAATCCTTCTCTTTCTTTTAAAAAACTTTATTTTCTTGTATCAATACTGAACATATATTTATAAATTGTGAATGGAGGGACTTTGAAAATGGTAAATGTAACAATTTATATAATATAAAACTCCAATGTTTTAACTGCTTTCTGGGGTTTTTTGGGAGGGGCTTCCTACGTTATTACTTTTTATTTGGCTTTGGGATGACAGGAAGTAAAATGAAAACATTACTGTTCTATTTAGTTTGTGCTTTAATGAAGACAAAACTTAACCCTAAGATGTAATACTTTTTATTTATTGTATGAAATGTGGCATTTCAAAAAGTTCGAATGAAAACTGCTGTACACATTCCATTCCATAAGTTTTAAAGTTTATACGGCTTTTTATGGACACATAACGTGCACAACAAATTAGAATTAAAACAACTAATAAACAGACATTTAATCAAAAACTAACACGCAAACAAATGAAGGCAAAAGACCTGTTTATGTGTATTCAACGACCTGCTGAAAGATGAACTCATTCTCCAGGGAAATTGGTAAATTACTTTCAAATTGTATTTTCTATTATGATTATTTTATTTCTATTTTGTTTATTTTATATTTGCACGACTTAATCCGAGTACTAATAGAGTAACATATTAACTGAATTTAAACTAATGACGCTATTAGAGATTAATAGGAACAATGATTACTTTATATGTATTAGTCTGTTATTAAGGTTTGAATTATTATTATATCTGTTAGTTAGATAACTGAGACATTCTTTTTTAACACATTTCCCGCCATTTTTCGTGCTTTTATTTTTGCATTTTAAAAATACTTTTACCTTTTTAAATCGCTTTGAGATTTAGTATGTTTTTGTTTAATGTAGTAGGCTTTTATTATATATTTTTTTACCCATTTATTTCATAGGATTTTTAAAATAGCATTCATAATTTGCACTTTACTTATTTTTCATTGAACACTTCGTGTGGGAGGGGAGGGTGATTTATAAACATTATTCGCCTCAGATGTTATAATCAACTTTTGTTTTAAATTTAAATTTTCTATTCTGATTATTTTATTTCTGTGTTGTTGATTTTATATATGTGCGATTTTTTATTTGCAATAATTTTTGATATAAACTAATACGCTATTACAGGTTACTACGAGGTTTGAATTATTATCTGTTAGTTATATAACTGAAGAGTGATTCTTTTTTAAATCGCTTTGACATTTAATATGTTTTTGTTTAATTTCGTAGGCTTTTATTATAATTTTTTTTTCCAATTATACTTTTTAGTTTCAGCAATTTTGACAGATTTGTTTCGTGCAGAGGGGGGGGTCTACCATTTCTAAAATTAACTGATTTTTAGCTATTTTTTTTTTTACATTTCAATTTCAGCGATTTTGACCGATTTGTCTCGTGCGCCGGGGGGGGGGGTCTACCACTTCTAAAATTAAACGATTTTTAGCAAATATTAAAAAAAAAATTTATCAATTGCAGGCTTCTTGGTGGTTCTGCAGCGCCACCTGGTGGCTTGTCTAGTTCTTGAGAAAAGCACCGATATCTTTTATTTATGATGATTAATTTATAAAACAAAAGAATTTGTCACAGAATATGTTATTCTAATATAAAAAAAAAAGCAAAAACTTTTGAAGCAGTGAAACTAAAAGGGATTTTTCTTTTAGAACTGATAATATATATATTTTTTTATTTGGTTATTTACAAACAAAATGGCTAGGTGAAAGTTTATTCTGTCAAATGATTTAAAATTCGAACCTTTCTCTTATAACTAATCTGCATAATCTTCAATTGCTAAGACTATTCCAAAAGAAAACAGATAATGTCTTTGAAGTATTGTCTGTGATTGGCAACCGGTCTGGACTACACACCATTTCCCCTCTCCACTTTCCATTCCCTTTTACATGTATCCTTCCACTCTTACCATGTTGCTCCTGTAATTTCATTTATTTTATTGTATCTGTTTTTTGTTTTTTGATGAATAAACATTTCATCACTGGAAAAAAAAAAAGATCAAAGAACATTGGACCAGAAAAAAAAAAAAATGCTTACAATGAGCAATACATATAACATAATGCAAATGATAATATGGTTCTGAAGATATTTTTGTTTTGTTGTTACAAAATAACTATAAGGAAAAAAGTATTTAATTGCATTTTATTTCCTTTAATAGCATGAGATAAAAAAAAATAATGCTAAAAATAACATTTAAAATTTTAAAACTTCATATACTTTGTATATGTAAAGATAAGTATTCTTATTTGAAGACTTTATACTGACATTATATGTATATTTTTTTAATAAGCATGTAGAAATAGCTACCAATATTAATTTTCTCTATATACATAATTTAATGTGTCAGTGAATGTTATATTTTGTGAAATTGGACAAATATATTAATTTTTATGCATTATTGAAGGATAAATAATTATCATCATCTTATGATTTTGTTGTTTAAGAACTTACAATTTAATGTTATAAATATTACTTTAATTAAACCTCTTTATTCTTACAACTGCATAATGCGACCATGAATTTTCAAATTACAAACATCCAGTTTCAGCTTAGTATTAACAGAAATCTACACAGCCTATGCATGTGCTTTTTACATTTTCGTTTTCATCTTTCTTTCTAATTTCAGAAAAGGTAAGTTTTATTTTTCTATGATGAAAATTAAAAATTTTACGATAATTTTTGTAATCAAGTAAATTAAATTTTTTTGTCTTTCAGTTTTTTTCAGCATTAATGGAACAATATTCACCCTGAAAATTATATCAGAAAAAAATACAAGTTTACACCCATGAGTTTAGTTGAATGAACATTATTGGGAGCCAATGGTAAGTATTTATTTTTATATATTTTTTAATTATTATTTGAATTTATATTTGATAAAAAATATATGAAAAATTATTATTGAAACTAACATACGTGCTGATCAAAAAAATAGCTTGTGATTGTGTAAATTTATCTTTTGAATTATCTACATTTTTTGGTATGATGTGGGCTTGGGTCCACTATATGAATTAAGTTATATGAGACAAAGATAAATATATTTTGCAAATATTATGAGCCAATTTAGATTTTTCTATAGTGTCTTGTCTGCATTTTAATAATAATAAAAATACGCAAATGCTAAAAGTAAAGATATTGACAGTATATATTCTTAAGCTGATTATACACTATTACAATGTAAATTTAAAAAATGCAAAAGAGAGGTAGCAGTTGATGAATCTATTACTAAGTTTGTGGTCATAGTAGCATGAAACAATATGAGCTCTCAAAGCCTATAAAGATAGATTAAATAATACTGCATCGCACTGACTCTAAACTACTAACTTATGTACCTCAAGCTTAACTCTATAATGAATTTAGTATTTCATTCACATTTTATTTTATTTTGTATAGTGACTATTTTAGTAGTAATTTTTAATAAATAACAAACATTGTTTTTTATTATAATATTCAAATTATACTAATTATTGATCAATATTAACTACTTGTTATAAGAGATATTATTAGGGATAATATATTCATTGCAAAGCTCCTGTATGGAAATACGTTTTGAAGGGCTACTAGGAAAAATGAAAGATACTAATGCCTTTATTCTACGAAGTGTTCAAGTGATGGAATACCTTAGGTAAGGGTTATTATATACCAATTTTTTTAGAAATTTTAGGATGAATCCAACTAATCTACTAACAAAATTATACCTTTAACATATATGCATGATAATTTTGAATTTATGAAATAATATGAAAATAATTATTAGAAATATTAACTTTTATTCTTTTTTTTATTACTTTGAATATCAATAACTATTTTTTTCACCTTAATTACATTCTTTGGTGTTTTATATTTCAAACAATATATATTATGTCATTTTTGAATAATACAAACTTAAGTTATGATAAAATTTGTGGTTTAACATAATTTTTTAAATATTCAATATGGCTGCTTTGCCTGTGAAAAGTTGAAGATAATTTCAATATTTAATGAAAAAGTTAAGTGGATTCATTGTTAAGCAAGTTATGAGAAAATTTGTTTACATTTATTTTACCAAGCCAAACATAAATGTAAAGGAAATTAATTGTTTTTTTGGCAATGCAAATATCTTAACTGATATTTAAGGAATGAGCGATTTAACTGAAATATTAATTCAACTTTTCTGCCAAATTCAGAAAAAAAACATTTTCACAAACAAATATATCACAGATAAAATTAAACCATTATGAGAAATAATTCGAGTGTAAACTTGATAATTTGTGTTCTTGTTTTGGTATTAATATAATTTATTATTCTACAAACGTGTGAATCTAAGCAGTAAATATAACTTTCTTACTTGTATAAAGTAGTTTCAACACATTTATTTTAAGTTACTTTTTTTTTTTTTGAAAAGATAGTGAGAATTTCAATAAAGGCTGTACTAATAAAACATTTTTGAAGAAATTCAATGAAGTTTTTCAAGTAAGTATTCTTATCAGGTATTTATTTATTCATTTTTATGCTTTTTTTGATTTACTTTATATTATTCCTACACATTTCTGTAAATAAAATTTATTGTTTATTTACTTGGTGGGTTTTATTTCAATTCATTCATTCATTGATGTATTTATTTTATTTGAAATTGATAGTTATCGATTCATGTGAGATCTCATCTTATGATTTATATTTCCAATGTGTTTGTTATAATGGGCTAATGTGATTGTTATAATGGGCTAATGTGATAAAGGTGTGTGTGTTGGGGGGAGGGGATTAATAGGGGTTGTACATTAGATAAATATCCTGATTTCCATGCCACTTATAAATTAAAAATTGAGAATTATAAGTTAGGATAAATAAATAATTTTGGCAAATTTAATATTTTATTATTGTAACACTACAAAACGTCCCTATGTCCGCAAAATTTCAAAAATTACCCATATTATCGTAACCGGTATGGGCGCATCACTAGGCATATAGCCTAGCACTAGTTCAAGAAGATTCTTCAACAATTGTAGTATTAATTTGTTTACGTATTATGGTCACATAATGATTTCAAGGCATAATCTTACGGGGGTCTCTACTAATTATAATTTATGTTCTTGTCAGAGGACACAATGGCTGTTAATGTTATAATTAAATTAAAAACAAAGGCAATTAAGTATGGCTTTAAAAATGTATTATATTCATTTTCACTACTATTTATGTTTCCAATTCTACTTTCATAGCACTTCCAACTAACATGATCTAATTTTAAGGCAAAATACAAGTGTGGTTTTAACTCAATCATTTTAATACAGTCCAATTATTTAATATTTTATAACTTTTTTTTCCAAGGGAACATGCGCTGCAGAAATCCTATGAACAACAAAGGCTCAAGTTTATTATGGAGACCCTGTCAAATAGATGTTAACTATAAAGTGATTTACTATGTGATGTGATGTGATGTATTTGGCTTCTCCTTAAACGAAGTCAAGAATATCTCAGCAATTATGCCCAGATAAACCTGTTAGCCATTTTATTCTCCATTCCCCACTCTTAAGTCTTCCCATATTCTGCCCCATCCCATTTCCACAACATAAACTTTGTCAAATCTATGGCCTTTATATCTAAATCCCCCTTATCACTTCGCAAACCCAACATAAAAACTAATAACTCACTTTCTGTATAGTCACTTTGTTCATGTCTATCCTCCCATAACTTCATTATCTGTACCCTGTCTGCTTTCAAGCATTTACATTCAATTAACAGGTGCCTAATATTTTCTATACCTTCCTTACACAATCTGCACACTAAATTATCCATGGTTTTCCATTTACATGTATATTCCCTTGTTGCTAAAGATCCCGTTCGAGCCTTAAATAATAAACTACTTTCCTTACTATTATCATAAATTAACTCACATCCAATATTCCGTTTACTTCTATATATATTTAAACTCTTCTTTTCATACTAGTTCTCCAACTCCCTATTTTTTATTAATGCTTCTATTCTTTTATCCCATTCCTTACCACTATAACACTCAACAATCCTCCTAACACAATCATCCCACCTTTTATACAAGTATACTGATATAAATTCTTTATCCAAATCTTTCGCATACCGCATTACCTTTCTCACCCATCATAACCCAATTGAACACTATTTTTGCTATTCTTTTACTATCCATAAACTGCAACCTACAAAACATTTTCATTTTACTTTTTGCATCTCTCATATAAAAACTTGACCATCCCATTTCTCCTTGAATTGCCTCCTTTGCTGTCCACATCTCTGCATCTAATGCATGTCTTCCTACTTTCCTTTGTACTTTCTCTAAATAATCTAAAACCCTTTTACTAACACATAATGCATCATTACCATATGTTAACCCTGCTACTGCAACTCCCTTCCATACTATTCTAGCTACATCATATTTATTATATGAAAATACTGTTAGTTTCTTTACCAAACCCTTTCTTTTCTTTGCTTCATTTATCAATTTTTTCTCCCATTCATCCAAGCAATTTTCTTAATTACATAAGATGATTCCAAAATACTTATATCTATCCACCACACTTAACTTTATATCCCCCAATAAAAATTCTACATCTTCTCTCCCCAGTATTAACCATCATTATATTTGATTTTTTCTTCACTAAATTTAATCCCCATCTCTTTACCCACCCTTGCATATGTCCTCAACATAATTTCCATATCTTCTCTTCTCTCTGCACACAAAAAAATATCTGCAAAAAAAAGACCCCACAAAATATATACTCCCTTGCCACCTATTAGTGGTATCTCTACCCCTCTTCCTAGTCTTTCTATTGCTTTCTCCATTTCATTTAAAAACAACAAAAACAAAATAGGTGACATAGGGCATCCTTGCCTTAATCCCACCCCATTTTTAACTTTAACTGATTCTATATTTCCTAATTGGTAAGTATAATAATTATTTTCATATAATTTCTTAATAATATTTACTAAAGCTTCATCCATTCCCAAATTGGCTAACCTTACCCATAATCTATTTCTGTTTACTCTATCATATGCTTTCTCTACATCTATAAAACTCATATATAATGATATACCTGAATTCCTACTCATCTCCATAAGTTGTGTAACTACAAACAAACTATCTCCTATATGCCTATCTGTCCTAAAACCTCCTTGCATTTCCCCCACTACATTATTTTCTTCCATCCATTTTACAACTCTTCCAGCTACCACATATGAGAAAACTTTATATAAAACTGATGTTACCGCTATCGGTCTATAATTATTTAACTTTCTATGATCCTTACCCTTTCCTTTAAATAATAATATTATTCTTGTATTACTCCAACTAACCGGAAAAACTGTCTTCTGTGCCATTTCATTAAAACATGATAATAACTTTGCTTTTGCTCTATGCCCTAAATTCATTGCCATCTCTGCTGCCCATCCATCTAAACCTCTCGCCTTTCCACTTTTCAATCTCGTCCCTGCCTCATTCAGTTCATTTTTTGTGAACTTAATATTCTCATTACTAACTGCTTTCATTTTTTTTATCACTACTTCCTTCACATCTAACATCTTTTCTATATCCATTACATATCTATTTAAGATTCTCTCTACCTCTTCTCTAGAGCTACACTCTATTTCCTCATCATTTATTAATACTATCTCTCTTTCCCCCACATTTCTCCTTTTAATGTAATTCCAATTTTTTTTACTCCCATCTCTTCCATTTTTATTAATGTCCTCCAACAATTTACTATTTAACTTCATCCTCTCTCTATAATTATCCATTTTTTATTAGTCATATTTTATTTCCTTATTTTTTTTTTTTTTGCGTGAATTTTAAAGTAATTTTATGTTGGTGCTTTGCTTTTATGCAAATTTTGAAAAATCACAGATCGCATCTCTCCTTTTTCAATGTAAGTTACGTCTATTTTTGCGCGATTTCATTTGCGCGTGTTTTCTGAGGAACCTATCGCGTAAAACGAGACCCAGGTGTACTCAGTATTTCTTTAGTATAGAGAAGAGGTGAAAAAAACAACTTCAACAGATAGAATGAGGAATAATGGAATATTGCCAGTCCCTATGCAATAATCTTTTAGTGGTGGTAAAAAAGAAAAATGATTCAGTGAGATTATCTCTTGATGCATGTCAGCTTAATGCTATTACCGTAGTCAAAAAAATATGTATCTTTTTCTATCAATGAACTTTTAATCAAGTTTAAAAATAAGGCTATATTTACTACTGCTGATATAATATCCAGTTATTGATAAATTCATGACTTTCAAATATGGAGGATATTCTTATTACTTTAAGAGAATGCTTTTTGTTCTGATAAACGGCAGAGCAGATTTTTTATTATATCTAGACTATTATCAGAGAACATGAAGAATGTTGTGGATGATTATGTTAAATAGATTCAGTGTTAAGCTTATTGAAAGTTTAAAAGAAAGTAAATGTCTTAGATATATAGTACTTGTAATATATGCTTATGATAATAAAGTTATGAAAAAATGGTATTTACGTATTAGTCCGGTGACACAGCACGTATTAGACCTATGGCATCTTTTGACAACCATAATGAATGTATCATTGCGATTAAGTCAAATAATTCCAATTAAATCCTAGTATTTTGTTATCTGATGTCACAGCAGAATGTGGTTTCCTTATCATTTCTCAATATTTTTTATTGCATCTCCAATCTTTTTTATCTTATATCCGATCTGATTTTTTTGTATTTAGCCAGTTATTGTCAAAATTTCATTCTGACAACAGCTTTCCACAATTACACCATTTTGGAGGGAAACAGTGTAAAATTTTAACATCAAATCTCCATCTTGTCCAGATAATTTAATTAACGTATTACTTGGACAGTAACATATGTGTATATTTTGTGTTTTCATGAATAATTTAGAAATTTTGATAATGTAATTATACTTTTCCATATAAATTACGTATATATTTATTGAAAATGCTGCATGTATTTTTTTTTTTTAATTATATATCACAGAATTGAATAAAAGTTACTTTTTTATATATTTTGTGGGGAAATTGTTTTTTTTTTTTAAAAAAATGTATATTTATTACTGACAAAATCCCGATCACACAATACTTTCCACTATCATGCAGTAATTTTAGTGAGAAACTGTGTAAAATTTAAGTGTCAAATCTCCATCTTATCCAGAAAATTTAATTAACGTATTATTGCAACAATTCCTTATATATATTGCATAGTAAGTAACATAGGTGCATATTTAATGTTTTCATGAGTAATATTTTAGAAATTTTGATGATTTAATTATACTTTTCCATGTAAATAAATTTAGATTCTTTTTATTGAAAATGTGGCATGTATTTCATTCTTTTTTAAAAATTAGCCCAATTAATATCAATTAAATGTATATTTGCACGTTTAAAAATTGTTGAAATTTACCGATTTTGTGGCTTTTTGCTTAATGGCATTTTGTATTAATTGCTTACAAATGGTTTTTTGCTTAATGGTATCTCGTATTAATTGTTTAAAAATGTTTTTTAGTTTGGAATATATTTATGGTAAAATACACTTAAAAATTGTTTGAAATTTACCAATTTTATGTTTTTTTGTTTAATGGCATCTCTTATTAATTGCTTTAAAATGGTTTTTAGTTTGTACTATATTTATTGTAAAATATGTTTCAAAATTGTTGAAATTTACCAAATTTATGGCTTTTTGCTTAATGGCATCTCATATTAATTGCTTAAAAATGGATTTTAGTTTGTAATATATTTATAGTAAAATACGTTCCAAAATTATTTGACATTTACCGATTTTACGGTTTTTTGTTTAATGGCATCTCATATTAATTGCTTTAAAATGGTTTTTAGTTTGTAATATATTTATTGTAAAATACATTTAAAAATTGTTGAAATTTACCTAATTTATAGCATTTTAACGTCTCATATTAATTGCTTAAAAATGGGTTTTAATTTGTAATATATTTATGGTAAAATACATTTAAAAATTGTTGAAATTTACTGAATTTTATGGAAATGGCTTAAAAATGGTTTTTAGTTTGTAATATATTTATGTTAAAATTTGTTCAAAAATTGCTGAAATTTACCGATTAATGGTGTCTTGTATTAATCGCTTAAAAATGATTTTTAGTTTGTAATATATTTATGGTAAAATATTTTAAAAAATTACTGAAATTTACTGAATTTATGGCTTTCTGCTTAATGGCTTCTCGTATTAATTGCTTAAAAATGGTTTTTAGTTTGTATTAGTCCTGTGACATGGAGCATGTATTAGACCTGCTGCAACTTTTCACATTCGTATCAATCTGCCAATAACTTTGTAAATCTTGGGGAAATATGTAAGATTCATATACACGTTATTCCAGTAAATTTTTGCAAAAATATGTATATAACCCACATACACGTTATTTTCGTCAGTTATCAGCGGATTGATAAAAATGTGAAAAGTTGCAGCAGGCTTAATATGTGCTCATGTTACAGGACTAATATGTAAATACCAAAAAAATTAGATGTATTTATTTTCCACATAAAGCAAAAGGGAAATATTTTTTTTTGCAATGCAAATATTTTAATGGATATTTGAAAGATACGGGTGATTTAAAATATTTCTCTAACATTCTTGTCCAAATTCAAGAAATATTTTCATATATTAATATATTGCAGATAAAATCAAGTCTATATGAGGAATAATTAGAGTATATTATTGACAATTTGTGACCTCATCTTGGTATAAATATAATTTATTGTTCTAAAAGTAATTGTAGGAGTCTAAGTCGTATATATTAATTTCTTTCCTATTCATACAAAATAGTTTTGACATACTTAATCATTTTAGTTTTTTTTTTGCCCAAAGATAATGGGAATTTCAATGAAGGTAATTCTAATAAAACATTTTTGAAGAATGTCAAATGAAGCTTTTAATAAAGTAATTATAAATTTATTTTGTTGTTTAGCATTTAATTTTATAGTAACTTTATATTATGTTCTTTGTACATATTTATAAATAAAATTTGTATTATTTATCTGGCAGTATTATTTTAATTCATTATTTTAAAATTAATAGTTATCAAAGCATATTATCTATTCATATGGATTATATTTTAATTTCATTATGTGCTTTGTTCATTAACATGAATATAACAATTAAGATTTTATCATCTGATTTTTATTTCCAGTGTGCTTGACATAATAGGCTAATGTAACGAAAATAGGAAAATTTAGCAGGAGCATATAGTAGAAAAATATATTGACTTATGTTTTGGCTTATTTTTTACATGTTTTATTACTCATGTTGTAATATATATATATATATGTGTTATTTAGATATGCTCAGTTGTCACATAAAGTTAGATAAAATTGATTTCTTTCTGAAAATTATAATTACTCTGTAATGTACCATTTGAATTCTAAAAAATATAAAACAAAAATTTTGAAATTGTGTTTTTAATAACTAAATCTACAAAAATTGTTACTGTCTTATCATTTTTATTACTAATGCACCCAAATGTCAGTACCTATTTTTTTTTCTTAATTTGCTTAGGTGTTTCAAAATTTGAGATCAGTTATAACTGACCACATTAATTATGCCATATTATTCATTGATTCATATTGATGACATTTCAACAATTCCAAGAAGTTTGCCAAATATTGTCTTTCTTTTTTTTTATAGATATGGATAAAATGTAGTTTTTAAAATTATTAATTGCTGAAATCAGATATCCATTTTGTAAGTTCATGCCCATGTAAAACAAATTGTGCATGTTATACAATTCTATTTATTGTCTCATAACAATTAGGTATTTTTTAAAAATAAAAATGATACATAAATATAAGAATATTAACATAAGTGAACCTAAGTAAATATTATTGTGGCATACACTATATAACACACCAACAGATCTTATGACAATATTTATTATTTTCATAGAGTCTTATGATTTTCTAGATAAGAACCTTTTGTTAAATAATTTCTTTCAAATTTTTCTGGAAATACTAAATATTTCATGGCAATTCTAAACCATGTTGAAAACATTGTCTCCTAGCACTTGGTAAACCAGGATTTTCACTGATTAATTCAAGGCTTGAGATTGTCAAATCTTTTTCCATCATTTCTTGATGATTTGACAAGAAAGTTGATATTTAAAGCTCCCAATGTTTATTTATAATGATTGAATAAGATGTTTACATTAGTCAACATTGTCATGTAATTTTACTATACTTCTGTAAAAATGATGCTGTTTTATATATTTTTATCCTATGGTTACCAATTTTAAAAGTCAGTAAATCAAATCTTTGTGGATTTACAATGAAACACTTAATATTCTTTATTTTAATAGGCAAATTATCAAATGTTTTGGCAATTTCAATAACCAAAATAAAGTCTAATTACCAATCAGTTATAGACTCATCAGTGATACGATAAATGCTGCAGTCCAGAATTTATTAATATTCAATACACTTTCATCCAAAATTATCAAACATAACTTTATTCAAAAAAATTACAGCACAATGTGGATGATATTTGATTTTAATTTAAGATTCTAACATCTAAAGTGAGAAATATAAACTCCTTTGACTTTCGAAAAGAATTTTACTTTGTAAATTAATTACTATTGCACGAGTTCAAGGTTAATTTCTTTTACTGTGTGAAAAAGTTCAAGTTGTAAAATATGCTTACAGTGTATATTCTTTGGACACAAATATGAGCTAACTGACTTTCGAACATGAAATATTATCGGCCACTTACTAGGATTTGCTGCAATTTTTTGAATTTTTGATTAAATATTTACTTATATAAGTAGCTGTCTTTTTTTTACTTAATGCTTCAGGAATAATTGCTATCTCACTATAGCATTTACAGAAAAGCTATAAGAGGATTAGAACAGAAATGTTTCTTAATAGATTTCTTTAGTACAACTCTTGCCGGATATTTCTAATAAACCAAAATATATGCTCTTTATCTATTTTTATTATGTCTAATGGAAGTGGTATTGAATAATATTAGATTTTGGGTATGTACATATTAGATCTGCTTTGCCTTTTCACATCCGTTTCATTCCTACCCATAAATTTCTAATCTTATGACCCTATCAAATAAACCCTGCAGTCTTGTCAAATAACATGAACACCAAACTCTGATAGACATAAGTGAGAAATTTGTATACTAAAAATACATAATGATACTGAATAAAAATAGGCTAGTTGTGAGTTTCTAAAAAAATGGCACTTTGTACCATCACAGTCATCTTTGTACGACCCCTTCCCCCTCCTACCACACACACAAGGCATGGCATTCTGTCATTGCAATAATGGTCAGCAATTCCTAAATTATACTTAAAATTAAAAAATACTTATATTAACTCTGGCATGAAATTACAAAATAGACACAAAGAAGATTACAGTTTCATTTCCATTCTGGATGATATTTAAAAAAATAAATCCACCTCATTCTGTAGTTTAGTAAAAAATTTACAATTTTTTTCCACATAAAAGTGAAGAACTATGTCCAGCCAGCTGCACAAAGAAAATGGTACTTTTGTTTGCATTTTGGACTATATTTAAATCAGTTGATATTGATTTTGTTTTAATAAAAGTTGATATATATTTTTTCATTTTAATAAAAGTTTACAAATTTCTTTTTTTATTTTTACCAAAATAAATGTACTTAGACATTTCTTGATCAAGATCCCATGCAGCTGTTATATTGTATAAATACGTGTTTCACTCCATTTTTTAAAAATCTGATGTAGACGTAAATTGAATTTTTTTAATCTATTTTTTACTTTCCTTCCCCCATTAATAGACGTTTTTTTTTATTTGATTGTCTATTTTATAGTTAATATACTTATGATTTTTGTAGTTAATATCCTTATTTAAGCAATAGAATAGATGTATTTTTTTTATTCTATTTTGCTTATGTAGTATTTTTTTAGTAATTTTGCTTTAGTGCCTGTTTTGTAATTTCACACTAGAGGTAATATGTGTAGTATTTTTTGATTTTAAGTAAAATTTGGGAATTTCTGGGTGTGTGTGATAGAATATCATACCTTGTGCGAGGAGGGGGGATGGCTTTGAAGACACAAAGTGCCATTTTTATTTAGTATTGAAATGTGTTTCTATTTTTGTGTACAAATTTATATTTTTCATATTGTTAAAAATGTACTATTTCATATTTAGTCTGGTGTGACTAGTATTATGTATTTGAGCTGTTACGCCTTTTCACATACATATCAGTCTGCCTATAACTTACGAAATCTTGCAAAAATGTGAAATAACATACATATGGGTCTGTTTAATAAATTTATCACTTAAGATTGTCAGAAGTTCCGGTTTACACTTTATTTGAAGACACTGCAAGATTAGAAAATTGTCGGCAGGCTAATACTGATGCGAAAAGGTGAGCAGGTCTAATACATAAGTATCAGATTTTGATGTTTTCATAAGAGAAACTTCATGTAGCTCTAATGTTTTTTTTAACATCATTTATACTGACATTTTGCAATAACATGATTAATACCTCACTGCGAATTTTAAAAATTTTGAAAAACAATATTTTAAAATTTCAATTACTATTCACACACACAAAAAAAGGGTTGTTTTTATTTTAAAACAAGTTCAGCACCAGGCAAAAAAATTTTTTTGTTATTTTGACCTCTATTTGGGAAAAAAGTTTATACTAAGATTGGGGCCTCCTATTGAAAGCCAACAACATGGAATAAAACTATTCTACTATCAGCATTTTTTTTTCATGTTGCCTATTAACAAAATCAAAGTACTTCATTGATGTTTTTTAATCACTAGAATTTTTATTGACAATTTCCAAAAAGAAATACTTTTTCTGACCTCACTTGATTAATAGAAGAATTTATAAATTAAAACTTGAATCTTCTGTAACTAAATTCCTTTATCAAACATGTATTTTATGATATTCTGAAGAACCTTATGATATAATAAATCAACAACCATTTTCTTTTAACTTATATTTTTTAAAGAAAGATTTATTATATGATGACTTAATCATTTGGAATGAATCTTGATTGTTCTGCTATGATATTTCAGTCTAGTAATTGATTTACTAAACAAATATTTTAATTATAATGCAAGGGATTCTTTTAACTGTCCTAAATGTCTACAAATAATTATTTTATAGATTGGAAAAGTTCCTATATATAAAATTTATTTAGAATAATTAGGCTCTCAAAATCAATAAAAGAACTTAAGAATTTATCTTTGCTGGTAGAGTCTTGTTGTGATCAATTTTGGCTCTTTTTTTTTTTTTTCAAATTTAAAACTATTTATTTTGTTCATTCATAATGGTAATAAGTTATTCCTATTTTGAGTTTAAGCTTTGTAGATATTTTAATCCTAGTCTACAGTCATCTACTGTAATGGTCATATTTGTACATTCATGCAACAAAATCCAGAGTCCTGACAAGTTATACCAAGGCTGATCTAGATGAGGGATTGAGACCTCGAATCAGATTGCATCTCGGTTCCACCAACACTCCATGACTTATTACCCTATGAATGACATATATGAAGCTACACTTGGAGTTTCTTAGTTCACGTGCTGACAGTAGCAAAGGGTGGAGCAAGAGACTCAGGGAATAGTAATTAAATTACGAATAACGTAGTAAACGTGCACACACCTATGGCTGGCTAGATAATGCATATATTATTAACACTAGTATAGAGTAGATTTGGACAAGATATGGTAATGAACTATGAACACACTAAACAGTTATGAGTTTTAAATATTTAATTATAAAATATAAGATAAGCAATGCAAATACAAAAGTGTGTTGGGATTTACACACACAGGTGTCTCTTAGCGATAGGAGCAGATTCTCATCTTTTATGCACTTTAAAAAAGTTCATTACAAGTTAATGTTTTTATAAGTTTATTCTACGGTCTATTCATGCCTTAACCATGCCATCTCTACAAGGATTGCCAATAGTCAAATCATATGAGAATGATAGCTAATATAACATACATTATTACACAATGTAATAAATGCACTCTTTATGCAGATTGCATTATATAAAGTAGGTCAGAGGTTCAGATCAGTGCTGAATGAATAATAGGGTGATTTGTAGTGTAACTTCCGAGACTACCAGCACAACAGAAAATGAGATGTGGCCCAATTGTGCAGTTACTCATGGGATTCAATACCAAGTACTCAGTTCCCATCAACCATATGACTTGTTATCTTAAGTGAACATTTAGTTCAGGGATCGGAGCAGCTTATATAACAATCTGGACCATCGTATTCCAGTTCTAAAATAAGATAATGGGGTGGCCATTAAAACCAAAGCCCATTTTAATAAAATATATATAGCAAGGCATATAAAAACATTCATAATGCTTTCTAATTATAAATATTAACAATAATCAAGCGCAAAATCTAGTTTCATTCTGCGAAACTACTATACACCTGTTTGTAAATTAGCATACTGAAAGAGTAATTATAAGTGACCTGGTTTGCTCAGTAATCCATATAGCTTATGAGAATAACTAAGTGGGAGTGAAGCATATTTGGGACTTAAAAATTAACTCGTTGCTTATAGTAACAAATATATATATAAGAGTAGGTTTTCAGATTGGACATTTATAAGGTATGCTAATTAGCTGAGTGAGAGCATCTAATCAACTCTCCAAAATTATTATTGTCAATCTGTTCTGAATGAGATAACAAATAGATAAATTAACAATGTATAAAATAGAAATAGGCATGACCACAGATAAGAAAGATAGATAAGTAATAACTGATTACAGTTATTATCTTAAAATTATCAGTTACTAATATTTATTGAGCAGGCAAGACTTACAAAGATTATTATTAAAATAAAGTTACAAAATTTACTTTTAAAAAATTATTACAAATTATTAATTTTGAATGTTCAACATGAATTAATTTAATAGTTCAATATTTTATAGAGCTCTGCTGGAAGAAATTTACCAATCTAGCTGAGGCATCTGATGCTGGTGTTCCCTATTCATCTGGCTTGTCTGATGTCTTTTTGGCAGGCTGTGGGTCTTGAATTCCATCTCCATTCTGGACCAATTCTCCAAGAAGGGAGGGGCAATGGTTGCTTTACCCCATGGTTTTCATTGTAGAAAAAGTGAACCTTGTCTGAATTTTGGGTTTTTTTATTAACTCTTAGCATCCCCCCTCACAAGCCATTAAAAGTTGTTTATGACTTTTAATTTTTAATAGCCAGCATAAATTTAATAAGAACAAAAGGGTCTGTCTTAGCTACTGACAAGTGGTACCTGTTAATGATTTTGTCTTCACCCTTTTGAACTTTATTTTAAATCTTTAAAAATCTTTGGTTCTCAATTTACCATTTAATTAGAGATTTCTGAGAAACCGATGACCTTGATTCTCTTTTTTTAAAAAAGATTTAAGCTGTCAATATTCTGCTATATGTATAAGACAGACACCCATGAATTTAAGAATTATATGTGAATACCAATGATTATGTAAATGAAATAACTTAAAAGATAATTTAGAAAATTTGTAATGTTTACTAAATCTATCGCATTACAGTTCCCTTTGCATATATACATAGGTGTACTCCCACACATACAATGATGTTTACAATTTATTTTAATTTTCAAATAAATGTATATATTATTTGCATACAGACATTAATATGCTATTAGATATGTGCGCAGATATAAATACATACACATATGCTCTCACAGATTAAAACATAAGCTTATATATGTGGACTGGAAGGGTTTGAACTAGGGAAAAAGACTACTTTGGAAGATAGTAGGTGAAACAGGATGATAGAATACTGTTTCACTATGAGCTTGAATAATCAATGGAGATCTGATGGTTTAATGTCATAATCCTCATTTGCAGATAAAGGAAAAAGCAGCAACCAGTTTTTATAACAGTTGAATTTTAAAATAAATTTTGATGAGTGCATTTCTTAGTCTATATGTTTTTTTAAAAAATTTCTTTCATATAAAATAAATAAACCCTCTTAAAATTTAAACTTTTATCTTCTATATAAAATCCCTATTTTTTCTGTTGTCAGATTGGTTAAATTCCTATTTTCTCTGTTGTCTGATTGGTCATTGAATGTTTGTCCTATGTTGTCACAACTACATTTATGTGAAGAAAGTAATTCTGCCATTAAATAAAAAATGCTCGGGGAAAATCAGTATAAGTGCTCTTAACTACAGAGATATATTTCACGGTAAAGGTTGCCATCCACCTGCAGAAACAGCCAGAAATGCAGATTCATAATTTGATGTTAAGACACTCATTGCTTTCATAGTCTGTCAATTCTCTAATATAGGTCTGATGAACATATACTTAGCAATGTTAACAAAGTTTTATAAATTAGCAATGTAACTAACTTTTATAGATTAGCAACATTTAATAAAAAACATATATTAAATCTTAAAAAAAATTGTTAAAGCAACTAATTAAATAAAAAATTATAAATATATTTTAAAAAATTATTACAAAAACCACTGGTGTTTTCTATTCCGATATTAATAAACAGTAACTATCAATTCAGAAGGTGCTCCAGTAAATATATATTTGAAGTCATAAAGCTAGTAAATATGTTATTTAATTTATTAAATTTTTAAAAAAATTGATAAAGCAACCAATTAATACAAAAGGGACAGTCTGAAAGCCTAGAGCTTTTATATTCTGCTTTAACAATGGTCTTTCAATTCATACATTTAAAATCTTTTGTTTAAATTACATTAAATCTCAAAAAAAAAATTTGTTACAGCAACTAATTACCCCCCCCCCCAATCTTTACCAAAGACAAGGTGCAACTGGTATCCATATAATTTTAAAATACAAATCTGAAATATAATATCACATATGTAAAATTAACCTTATACTGTAGGTATTATAATACATTTTTAATAATGTTTAAATCTTATTTTGTATATATATATATGTAAGTAAAAATAAAAATGCATTTATAATAAATTCAATAAAACAATTTCAGTGACTTAAACCTTTTTCTTTTAGCATGGCAAAATTAAATATTGCTGCACCATTAAACCAAGCCAAAGTAACAACTTAATCAATTCAATCAATTGAAATGACAGTCTATCTTTTCCTTTCTTTTTTTTTTAATAAAACTAGATGCAATTAAAATATCTTAAAATAATTCTTATTTAAGGCTAAACATTTTTTTTTCTTTTTTTACATATGCTAATCTATATATTTATATAACTTACAAGAAACACTTCATGTATAACTTAAGTATAATTATATAGAAAGGATTTCATTTTTTCACCTATGTACCATTATAATTAATATAAGCTCAATGCTGCTGTGTTGAGAACAGGAAAAATGTTGGAATTTTATAAATAAAAAAGAAAACAAATAAAAAGATAGTAATATACAAACAGCACTTATTCTCCAAGATATAGCTTCATGCAAATAAATACAATAAACAATTTAATTTTTAAAATTGTTTAAAATCCAACTTCTCTCTTATTTGAAAGACCTTAGTGACGTTTTTCATTTTATTTGAATTCAATTTTTAAAATGGAAATGAATTTTAGAGACATCATAAAGAAATATATATTAAAATTCCTATTAAGCTTATTTAAAATTTCATAAAAAATTTATTGACCGGCATTTATGAAAGCAATTCTTGTTAGTGAGTAATAACAGTTTCCATTTTATCGTAACATCTTTTACAATTTGTCTTCTTAAAAACAAATATATTTTACAAACATGTTGCATAAATAAGATTAAATATATAAATAAATTATTAAAAATTGGAATTTCTCTTTTGGAAATACTAAACATT
This sequence comes from Epiperipatus broadwayi, assembly GCA_028023455.1. Taxonomy (NCBI): domain Eukaryota; kingdom Metazoa; phylum Onychophora; class Udeonychophora; order Euonychophora; family Peripatidae; genus Epiperipatus; species Epiperipatus broadwayi. The sequence goes on along the minus strand of JAQFVV010006311.1, from coordinate 3,378,354 downwards.
AAAGCATGCTCTTAAATGCTTGGGAACACTCAGATTTTCAGTATTATGGTACAACCAATATGAACATTGTTGGTTTATTTTCATATTCAAATTTAAGTAATATTTATAAGAATCTGTATGATACTGACATTTTTCCAGATTTTTTTTAAGTAATAATTTTAGAAATGATTTCCCCATCCACAAAAAATATATGATTAACATTAGTAAAAGCGATAGTAACACCATCATCATGCCCCAAATATCTCCAAATTTTTGTCAAAGTTGCTAATTTTTCTTGAACTTGTTAAAACAACCTTTCTCATATTAATATGTCTATTGTGCACACTAATTTACATGGTATTAAGAAAACTTATAGACCAATGCTAGCTAGACCATATTAGAATTACCTTGTTCTCCTTCCAAAAATATATTTTATTAAAAATAAAAATAACTAAAAAATTTAAAGAGAACATTTTTTTAAACACATTAAAATAATTTCTAGCACCTTTGACATTTTAATTAAGTATCTATTATCTTTAAGGAAATATCAGATCAATCGACAAATGTACGCTGTTTTATTTAACAGTTTTTACAAATTGTTTATACATAGATTTTATGAACTGCCACTGTAACTCAGAATATTTAATTCATTTTAGATTGAATGTTTGAATAAACTTCATCCATTTATTTATCATGTATAAATCATTCTTACACTGCATATATAAATATTGCAGAGAAAAACTTTTATAAATGTGAGTTTGTTCAACCACTAAACATTATATATATAAAAAAAAATCTATTATATTGGTTGTGGCAGTATTTTAAAAGATCTGAATAAAGAAGTAAACAAGTCGGAGTGATTATATATTTAACAAATTACACTTCAAATTTTGTATGTTAATTTCTTAATTAGATGAGCATAATAAAGAACTATATTAAATTGTAGATATCTGTGGATATGTTGCATTGTTTGCAATTTTTATAATATTCAATATCTTAGATATGAATAATATAGAAAATCACATGATCACTATTACTTATGCTAGCACATTACTGTTATTAAAACAGGCAAAACTCTTCATATAGTATTGCCAACCAGAGTAATCAATGGATGCCAGAAGGCTTGTGCATAAAATCCCTATATAGTGCCTACTCATCCTGGCTTGTGGCTTAGATTGAAAATATTAAAACAGGCAAAACTCACTATATATATTGCCGCACACAGCAAGTGAGTTTTGCCTGTTTTAACAACAGTTATACACAAGCATAAGAGGAGGTGGTCATGTGATGTTTATTGAAAATATTATTCTCATAGTATTGTAGTTAAGTAGAGATAAAAGGTGGCTGCTGGAGGGTTGCATTAGATCCTAAGATCTAGGTGCAGTGCTCTCAGATCCAAGGCTCCTCACTGATGAAGGCCACAAGCCAGAAACTAGTCTGGGAATATTGGATGAGTAGGCACTAGATAGGGATTTTATGCATAAGTCTCCATTGACTACTCTAGTTGGCACTGAGTGGCACTACTATATGGAGAGTTTTGCCTGTTTTAATATAGAAAATAATTATTTGGAATTATTATGTATACTTTGATTGCTTGGGGTTTTTTTTTTTTTTGCTAAATCCATTTTTTTTTTTTTAACTATTATAAATATAGCTTTTATTTTATATAATCAAGTAAAATATAAAATCATCACAGTAATTTCTGAGAAATTATTTTGAAATTAACTTTATTGACATTTTATATATATATAAGTTTTTTTTAAACTTTTTTTTAGTAATTCCTATAAACATCAATTCATTAATGACAAGAATGAGAAAATACTATTAAAGTAATGAAAAGTTGTCAAAGTGAGATTATAGTTTTATTTACATGGTAACACAGTATTTATATATATTGATTTATGGACTTCTCTCATGATATGTCATATGTGTGTGTGTATATATATAGTTAAAGATTAAAAGAAAAAGTAGGAATAAACACAGACAAAATTTAGGTATATGATTATTTAAAATAAAGTCTGCATTAACTGAAATATTTATTAAGTAAATATTTGACATTTTTGAAATTTAACATCAGAGATGGAAAAGATCTCTATTTAGTACAAATATAACATTTTTCATTTTGACAAAGATATAAAATTGTTAATGTAATAAAGAAAACTATTTTTGGCTAAACATTTTTATTTTCAAAATACATGTAATTATAGAATTAATTCTAATATTTATTTATTTTTACTTAGAGAATTAACAAGAATTTTTTTAATCAATTTTGGTATTGATGAAAGTAAACTAAAAAAGAAAACAATAATAATTTAGTTATCTTGTTTTTTATTAATAAAGAAGACCATTTATTGTTAATTCTTTTATTTGTATTGCCTATTCTTTCTACTATAACTAGTGCTTTCAACTTAACTGGGATTAAAAAATTGTAGAAAATCAGCTTCAAAAAAAGCAATTGCTTCTAGTCTTCATGTTAGTTGAGTTTGAACTCCTGGAGAAATAAAATTGAGTCAGTTCAATAAGTTCATAGCCCATGTAAAGTAGTCTGCCTGCCCAACTTCAGAAAATATATGAGCTTGTATGCAGTGAAGAGTGACAGCATTTATTTTATACATCTGAAAACAGGACGTTGGTACATGTTGAGCTATGCTACTCATGTAGAAATATAATTAGAAAAAACTTGTTGCATACAAACACAGACAAAATCTGATTATGCAGCTCTCACACTTACTATTATTGTTTATATATGGATAAAACACTGATGAAATTGGCAAATGAGTAAAATGCCTGACTTACACAAACTTTTCTGTTAATAAAAATCAATTTTTAATTATTACCTATAAGAAAGAGTATAATCACTATTATATTGAACAAATTAGACAGATAATCATAAAAAATGTGTTGCAAGAAAAATAAAAAAATGATTAAATGAAATTTCTGAACAAGTTTGAAAGTAATCAAAGCATCAAAAATCTATTTATATTTTCTTTTAATTTTGTTATGTCATTCATAAAAAGCTTATATTTTGATGAAAAATGAAAATCAAGGTTTTTATTGAGAGTGTATCTTTTAATAATTAGATTGCAAAAATGATTGGTTTATAATTTAAAGAAAATTAAGAATAATTGAAATAATTTTATTTCTGAGTTAGAATATGTATGCATATATAAATATATATTTAATATTCATTCTGCCTTCAAAAAAAGTCAACTGCTTTCAGTTAAGAGTTATCAAGCAACTTATGCTGGCTGTATGTTGGTGAGCAACCCACCCATATTTCTGAACTATATGAATAATCACATAGTAATAATATCTGTTATGACAAAAGTAATGGAGTAGACATTGGGAATTTGCCCTGCTTAGTTTTTTAAGGCCTCCAAGAGGAATCAAAGGGTATGTTCAGTTAACAGCAAATTTCTTTTGTATTTGTTAAAATAGAATATTTATTAATGATTTGAACATGCTGTATTATCATATGTGCATGCCTATGTGCTTGTATATATACATTATGTAAGCCACTTATTTATATATCTGTAAATGTTATTTGTTTATTTTTATTGTTAAAATATTTACTGATTACTGTAAATAATCAAATTCAGAATGATTTATTTGAATTATAAAATATTTTTCAGGCCTTTCTTTTTTGTTTTTATTTAGAATAAATTTATTGATTATTTTAAAGTCAGTCCAGTGAAGTTATTTTGTTCTATAATAGATTATCTATTGTGTATATTTTTTTTATTCACAATAACAGTTTTTGCAAAGCAGTAAACTAATTCTGACATGTGAGAACCTTATGTAGTTTTCTGTAAAATTATTTAGATGATGTTAAAGTAATGAAAATTATTTTTAAAGTCCACTCAACTTATTTTTTTAGATATTGTCATGATATTCAATTTATTAATGGCCATCTTGTTCATAGTAACATGATGCGTTAGAGAATTGATGATGATCACCATTGTTACAATCCTAGCATTTTTAGATATATTATTTTTATAATTATGTAGCTGTTATGTATGTGTTAGCTGTTGAAATTTTGAGAATAGTTTTTATAATATGTCCCAATTTTCGCATTGACTAGATAATTATTATCTTAAGTTTTTATATATGATTCTTTTAAATCCAGACACTTTCAACATCTTACTATTGATTATCAGTTGATGATAATTGAGCTTTCTTATATTGATATTTTATGCTCATTCTTTGCTCTATTTTTGTGTTCATATTTATTGATTGATTCTTACTTGCATCACTTTATAATAATTTATAAGACAAGCATGAGTCTACTAGGTATTGGAATATGTGTATATTTGACAAATGTACTCATTGATGCAGTATGAAGGTAAATGGTATGTTTTATTGCATCAAAACTACATGTAATTAAATAAATATTTGTGCAATGGCTGAATAAGAATTTAGCCAAATAATAATGATATAAAGTAAATATATCTCATATAAATATTTTGTAATATATGTGCTTGTTTAACGTGTATTACAAATTCCATTTGGGCACCATGGTTAAAGAAATACTTCACTTCATTACATCTCCACTTGGTCTTCATAAATAAATAATATTTAAATAAATTATATATCTCGAGGTTTAAAAGGTGGCTATGTGCACGTGACTAAATATGTGTTTAATAAATAAATGATTTTAACGAAATAAAAAAAAATACAGAATCAAGTTTAATATAAAAAAAAGTAATTTCAATTTATTTACATCTATAAAAAAATGAAATGTTTTATTATTTATTTACAGTTAATACATTAGATTAATATTTACTGAGGCTATAACCTCGAGAATATGCGTGTAATTAAATAAAAATTTCTTCACCTTCCATCTTTCTAAAAAAAAAAATTGTCATAAATAAAGTATTTTTGTGTGTATGTAGTTGTATGCAACAATATGATTTATAACATAAATGTACAACTACTTTATAAATCTAATAAATAAGAGTGTCTTTATTTTTTTTTAAAAGCGCACAATTGCTTAAACATATAATTCAACGATAATATATATAATGTATGTTTATCAGGTTTATTAAAGGAATTGAACATCGGTCTTTATTTCACTAAGTATTTAAGCATGTAATTCACATAATTAAATATATAAAAATAAACAATTATGACACGTCAACAACTATGAAATGTCAGATAATGGTAGCAATTCATTATTATAATTCATTATTTACGAGTCAATTAAATCTAAATATATATTCCTTCATAAGTATAATAAGAGAACTTTCCTTAATGATGCTAAACATCTAAATAAATGCAACTTGTAAAGACTGCATATTATTTATAACACTTATAAACTAAAAAACCCCATAAACCATTAAAACACTATATTTTTAATATAATAAATATAATTACTACCTTAATATAAAATTCCAGATAATCAAATTTAATAAGCATCATTCATGCAGACATATTAAAAGATGCACCAAATGTGTGTTTGTGGAAAACAAATATGTCAATAATAGCATAAAGCAATAATAACAAATGTACTTCTATTTTTGTTAATCCCTTGTTCGAACACTTGGAAGAGAGAAATCTAAAACTGAATCTTTTTTTTTTTTTAAACAAAATATTTAATATACACATTTTTTTGAAAAACAAGAGTAGCAAATGAGTAGAATCCCCTTTTTTTTTGTCTGTATTGATCTCCAGCAATATTGATCTTAAATTGTAGTTTTTTATCGGATCATGATCCATTAACATGTCTATTCTAAATGATCTATTGAAGAAAAGTTATTTAAAGCATTAAAATATTATTATGGTTAATATAATTATACAATGTATAGCTCTTTAAAATTGAAAAATGTTCGTAAACAAATTTCTTGACAAGTTTTTCTTTGCAAGTTTTCTTTTAAATATTTTAGCAGTGTCTTATGAACTTGTTTTTTTATTTTAGAATCTGAAGTTTGTTTAAATAAACAGTCAATGTTGTAGATTCTTTGAAGCCTGTTGTTTCAGATAAAATTGAGTAGCTGGTGTTTGACGAATAGATTGTTTGTGAAATTGTAAAGACTTCAGATATTCTTTTTCTTCCCTCCCACTAAATAATATTGTTCTGTTATTTTTTTTTTTTTTACATACAAACATATACATCACAAAACAACTTGGAAAAATAATACTACAATGCAAACGATCATTAATTCTTTTCCAAAAGTTTGCTTCGCAAAAATAAAAACTATCACATTCATACTACACAATTAAACGTACAAACAAAAAAAATAATCGTCCAGATATATTTGCAGTTACATGGTTGCTTATTAATCAGTTGTCTAACCTATAGTAACATATTATAACTATAATTTCTAAAAAAGTATATTGTTTGGTGTATTCATTACAGTTTTATATGTTTAAAAATATGTAGTATTTTATTTTTTCTAATTCTAACGAACTGTAAATATGCCAAGTTCTGTATATTGTTTGTTTTTTCATTTCTATTGTCAACAAAATTCCTTTTAAAAATAAAGAAAGTAAACCAAATAAACGTCCATGCACATTTTTTCGTTACTAATAATGAATTTATTGTTGTTAGTATCTGTTTTTTTTTTTAAATCTAGTTTTAAAATATAAGAAAGTGTCTTGACAGCAGATTGAGATAGTTAATTGATTATACAAAATATTTCATGTATATGTGTATATCATGTAGAATGTATTTAAATAAATGAAGTGTGCATATTAAGAAAAAATATTAATATTTATTGATTTTAGCATGAAGAAAATAATTTGTGTTATATCTTCAAAATAAAATTGCTCATAATGGATATATCTATTATTTATATTTATTACGAAGCTTCTACAATAAACTATTTTTTAAAAAAATAATTTATAACAATATATTAATTTTTAAATGAGCTAAACAAAATTGTAAACATGCTTAAGTGTTTGCTATGAGTTAATTGCTGAATTAATTTGATAAAATTTCTAGGACTTGTTATATCATTGCACCATCATCCTTTGATGAAAAATTTGCTTTTTAAATATAAAATGAATTAATTACATTTGCTTTATTAGTTCTTGTAATAAAAGCCAATCTGCAATATCATTTTTAAAATTATCTATTTTTTATAAGATCTGTAAAAGCAAATGCAAATTGATTTATTTTAATTTGCAATGCACATTTGTATTTGGAGGTGGTGCAGTGACATAACTACCATTTGGAAAGTTTATTAATTCAGCGATTACATAATTGATAGCACTGTATTAATTAAAATTTGCAAATATGATAATTGGTTATTTATTCATAAATACATTGAAGTAAGTAAAAATTAACTCTATTTTGTGAAGCTAACATCACATTTTTTAGACTAACTACCCTTTTAAGAAATTAGAAAGCAAATGTTTAATTTATTCATTTCACATTTGGAAACCAAATTTGACAATAGAAGATAATGTATTGGTATTCCTGTCACATTAGCATGCATATATATATATTAAAACATGCAAAACTCTCCATACATAATGCCACAGTGGTTTAATACATCTATATTACTAGTCAAATGTGCAAGTTGGTTTATTACTTTATAACTCAGCAATATTGCACCACTCTTAATGGATTCTGCATTTTTTAAGAGAATCCTATAGACTATAAATTTTTGTTTATGATACTTAATTTTTTTTAGAAACTTTAATAATTGGCAATATAAGACTGAATTGAAAATGTAATCATTTTCTAATGTCATAAAAATTTAAAAACATGGCAACATTGATTAAAAGATGACAGACATTGAAAAATGTAACTGCCTATTGAAATATTGAAATACATACTAGAGAAATGGACAGAATGTGAATGGAAACTTTATTTGGTATATAATACATCAAAAATATTGAATGAAATATGTAAATATATTTTAATCATCAAACTTTCTATTATGTAAGGTCATAGCTAAAAAATAAAAAATAAAGAAAATTAGCAAAGAAATTTTTTATTTGATATAAAACATTAAAAAAATTCTACTGCTCAGAATATAACCTATATATATAATTTTGAAATGTATTTTAAATATAAAATACATTAAATTTTATACATTTATTTTTATTATTACTTTACTAACACCAGCAAAACCACATGTATAACTAGCATATATATATATATTATTGTACATAAGTAAAACTTCACTTGGCTCCAACAAGTGCCAGCATTTATCTTAGCTTAACTATTTATTTTTAATTTTCTGATTTTAAAAAAAATATGATTAAAAATAGAAGTTAATTAGTTAATGAATAATATAGGATAATAATGTATAGTATTGTAATAATTATTAAATTTTGTATGATTATGTGTAAATATTTTGGCAGCATGTGGTAGTTAGTTTGATAAGAGATGTAAGATAGTAAGTTTACTTAATGGAAATATCAGGGATAGTTTTTAAATTAATAAATAGAATTAAATGTATTTTTAAGTAAATATTATTTCATTCATTTTTAGTTTATAACCTATAAATAAGTTAATATTATAAATAAAGTAAATAGTATTAAATTGGTTTAAAAGTAATCTTTAAATTTTGTTAAAGCAATTCTATAATATTTAAATGTTTAATTTAAATTAGCCTTTAACCTGTAAAATCATTTCTAATATAATATTCTTTGAATATTTTCATTTGTAGTTTTTTTTTTAAATAAAACGAATGAATAAAAAGTGTTATAATAAAATATTTTTTTTTAAAATTTGATAAATAAAACTAGTTATAATTTTTGTATTTGTTTCATTTTTATTTTATGTAAATATATTTTTTAAAAATGTTACATAAAAAAAAATTAATAATTAATTTGTAATTTAACCGTTAGTGACCATGTGAATTTTAAATAATTAGATCAATTATGTCAGTGATCAGTTCCATCTGATTTAAAAAAGTGTTAGAGTTAAATATAAAATAACTTGATTGGTTTTTAAAAGAAATTGACAATTGAGGGAGGAGTAGAAACTATCAGATATAAATAGAGGTCATTCAGTGATTATTAGTGTATGTGTTTCTTGGGCTGCTCCTCCTGAAAATCTTTCTTTTTTTTAAATAAAAAAAAGGTTGTAATTTTCTTTAAAAGTTTATTATTTTTATTAAAAGCAAAAGTATGTTTAAAAAGTATAATTAATTGTTGCACAAGGATGAATTGCAACTGCTAAAAGAAGGTAACATTTTCTGATATGAACTCTCAATTAATTTTAAAACTATAGTGACAAAATGTTAAAATGAAGTTTTACATCTTTTATTTTATTTATTTATTGCATGACTTTTATCTACATGAAAATAAAATTAGGCTGCAAACCATTAGTATCTAGATGGCTAAATACTGTTATTGTACTGAACTATTATAGTTGGAGGATACTTAGAATTATCTAATTAAGCTAAAACATAAGTGAGGAAGATTGAAAGACATTTATATTTTAATTTCATTATAGTTAAAAAATGTGGCAATATCCTTGTAATTAAAACTGATTTTAAGTCCAAGAATTTAATATTGATACCTGATATTACTTTAAAATATACACCTGTTATAATAATGCTTGTTGCTAAAAATAATTTAAAAGAGAAAAATATACTGTGCGAAAATGAGGAAGGATGAATTCTATCTGCCAAGCTTTTAGTGTAGATTAATATTAACTTTGCCTAATGTTCAGTTTTAAAATGTCTTGAATATGATAGATTAATTATCTACTGTTGTAGTAGTTGGATAAAATACTATAAAATACCATTATTAATGATAAACGTTTGTCTATATAATGAACTGTTATATTTGCAAGTTGTAAAATAATTCTACTCTTATGTTGAGAAGAGGAAAGAAAAATTATTTGGAAACACATCTTAAAATATTATATAAGAAATAATTTTTTTTTAAAAAAGCTGTTTTAAAAATGCATTCACTTAAAAGAGAATAATGAAATTGAAATGAAGCTATATTATCATACATTTAAACCCAGGATCCTTATAAAAATGTTCTCAGCTGAAGAATTTTTTTTCTGTATCATTCTAATGTTGGCCTATTCTTATTATTTCAATGTTTTACTATAAAATTATCTTTAAATGAAGAAATTAAATTATCCTTACGGAACTGTTAAACATGTTTCATTTTTTTTAGAAATCATTGTCATGCTTATAAATGTTTTGACCAGAAGCATTGAATACTGTCAGATAAATTACCCTCAATAAATTATATCTATGTCTAGAACAGAAAAACCAGTATGTAGCTGAAACTATGAACTTAAGTTACTGTATTATTATTTTTTTATTGTCTGTTTTATTGGTTTTTAAAAAAAAAGAAACCAGAAAAATATTTATGCTATATATTTTGTTTTAAAATATGTGTAATACTATTAGCATAAATATACCAGGTAAACTAATGTTACAATTTAAATGTCAATGGGTTTATTAGAATGGGTAAATATTTTTCCATTCTCAGGTAAATTTTATTATATTTATTAAGCATTTCACAAGTTAATTTCTATTTGATAATTTCATTCACAGAGATTTAAATATTTTAGTCTTAGTTTATTTATATGTGGTATTTCACTCAGTCTTATTTTAAGTCAGCCAAAAAGGTTTATCAGAGAGTTTCCATTCATTTGTTTTATAAATACTACATTAATAACTGCAAATATTTTTTATATGCATAAAGGATTAATATTCTTGCATTTAATTTGTAATCTTTTAAAGTCCAATAGTCACTATATTTTTAGTATTTAAATTTTATTGTGTGCATTGTGTCTTTGCCTATAATTTTTATATGCATTTAATTTTAAGTAATTCTCATATTAGTAATTTGACAAGTTTTGCATTGTTGGTCTTACATTGAATATACATGTTGTATTCTTAAAATTTTTAGTGACAACTTAGTTAGTTCATGTGAAGTCTATATCTTGTTGTTAGTTTAGTATTTGTTAGCCTCAAAATGCTAGGCTTTGTTATTTACTTTGAGTATGCTTTATGGAGTAGACACTCCATCCTTATTATATTGCTTTTCCATGAGGTGATAGTCCTTGTTCTGATTTAGGGTTATTTTATCCCAGATATTTGGATTCCTACTGATTATAATCACATTTTGAAGTACTGGTATCCCATGAGAGAGGATCGTATTTCCTGGTGCATCTTTCCTGTTTCCTGATGCACTGTAGACAAGATCCAGGCATCCTATTTTTGCCTGAAAGTTAGGTATTTTGAAAGCCACCACATTCTTATTCAGCTCTGTGGGTACTTAGTTTTGCCTACCATCCATGATAAATTAATGCTAGATCCACCACAGTAGGTGACATTGCATTTGTTTTAGATATGTGATAAGATGTGTTTGAGGAACTTTGCTTATTCAGGTTGTAATTAGTTATTTTAATGCTTATAGGTATCTCAATATTTGAATTGTGTTATGATAATTTTATCATCCACAAGCCAACCAACAATAATTTATATTTATTTTTAAGTATGTTAAATTATGCATATGGTATAAGTGGCAATTTACACATACTAATTTTAATATGTTCATTCAGAGTTTTTGCTACTGGATTTGCAAGTATTTTAAATCTTTAATTTTAAAACATTTAGGGTAATAATTTTTATGTGGACAAAATTTATTTAAAAGTGTGCAAATGACCTCTGATGAGTGAGTGGCCCATATATCTAATTCAGTTTAAAGTTAGCTAGAAATTTGCTTAAATATATCACTAGCTATAATATTAGTAATGACAGTGTAACTAATAGTAATATTTTTAATATATATATGCTATATATTCTTATCTCAGCTTAGCATTTGTTAAGCTCAGGGTTATAAATATAAGCCTCTTGTGTGTTATTCTGATTGTTCGATAACACTACAATAGTGTTAAATATGCTAATAAAAAATAGAATTGTGCTTATTAAAATTAGTTTATTTAATTGAAGTTTAAAGATTTGAAATCTCTGATTGTTTAAAAAGAGATTAGAATTTAGTATTAAACAGCCTCTGCTTATTATGGTATGTAGTTATTTATCTTATTATTTTGTTTATCTTTGTTTATCAAGATAAGAAATTTAAAAGAATTTAAGGATACTCAGTAACTGTAGACAAATAAATTGTTTATATTTCTGTAAGTCAAAAATAAAGTTTAAAAGTCAAAATATTTGTAAAAAGATTCCAGTGCTATATTGGCAATGTGTATAATAAAATTTTGTTTGTAAATATTTTCTTTATATTGTTCTTAATAAATCATATTATTGTTATTTCAAAAAGTTTTGTTTCTGTTTGTTTTACTTTTATATAAAAAATATTATTGTCTTGTGTTCCACAGTTCATAAAATTTTCAGTTCAAGAGTTCTTAAACATATTATAAAGTATATAAAATATATTTTGATACTGGTTTAAATTATATAAAGCCATCCTAATTTAAGTGATTCTCAGATTGAATCACAGTAACCGATAATTACATTATATCAGATACTCAATTAAATGCTCATTTAATAGTTGATTTTAGGTTATCATTATATCTTCTAGATGGAAAATTATGCAATATGAGATAAAATAAAAATATTAGTGCTTCAAAAGATTATTTATGATTTACTATTTTAAAAGCTGCACATTATCTTATATTAGTTGCACATTATCGATCATCATCTTATATGTATAAGAATTATAATCCATTTGCATTTGAGGTCTTTAGTAGGTTGTCTGCGAGTATGGGGCAGGCATAAAAAGTACCCTTGCCCTTTTCCTTGCACGAGTAATATCTTGGGTAATAGGCCATTATTAATTTTAATTTAAATTGATTCATTAAATTTTTAAATTAATATTTGTTTTGTTTATTGTTCTATGATTAAACAATAAGGTAGCTATTTTATGGTCGGCCAAGATATCACTCATTTGTTTATTCATCTTAGCAATTATTTAGTAGGCAACTTAGACTTTTATTTTGCACAAGAGTTTAATTTTAAAACCCCTGAGATTGTTTAACTTGTTGCCTTGTAAATTATTATTTAGTGAAATAGTCCTTCCAAACTAAATATAATTTATTCTTATTGAGAGTGTTTGATCTGATGGGAGGCTGACTCCAATAACCATTAATTAGTGATTTTAAAATTATCTTTCGTATTGTTTAGTGGTAGATCATTAATATGCCTTAGTAGTTATATTTGCATTGATATTGGATTTGGTCTCTATCTGATTATACATCTCTGTATCTTCATTCTATTTCTTAAATTTTATTGTAACCCCACTGAGTCACATCATTAAGAGTCTCTATCATCTTCATTTCAACTTCATCATCATCTCTCTATCTCATCTTCATCTTTATTTCTTTTCAACTTCATCATCATCTCATCTCTCTCATTTCTTATCTCTGTATCTTATCTTCATCTCCATCTTCATCTTTATTTTTTTTCAACTTCATCTTCATCATCTCATCTCTCTCTCATTTCTCACCTCTGTATCTTATCTTCATCTCCATCTTATCATCATCATCATCTCTCCCTCTTTTTATCATCTTTCTACTTCATTCCATCATCCCTCTTTTTCTCTCTCCATTTCTTTTTCTTTATCATCTCTCCCTCTCTTTCATCATCTTTCTACTTCATTCCATCCCATCTTCATTTTATCTCTTTGTTTCTTTCTCTCTCTCTTCCTTTTCTTTTCTCCATCTTTTGTCTTTCACCTTCACCCCTCCCTCTCTCTATTTTAAAGGTTACAATATATATATTGTAATGGGATGGTCTTTTTGTGGTATGCATAAAGGTGGGTGGGTTCCTCCTGATGAGTAAAAGAGTATATTATCTCTGTTGTCCACATTCATGCATACAATTTAGGAGAGAAGAGAGTAAGATCTTTTTTATCTTTAATCTATCTCAATCTACCTCATACATATTGCAGTTTATTTTCATTATTCTGGATTTTGAACTCAGGATGATGTTGCTTGATCATCTGGTTCAGGGTATATCTGTATCACTGAAATTGGAATATGTGTAAAATAAATATATGTCTGTTATGTAATAACTGAAATGCAGGCTTATTATATACCTGTATTTATATATATATAATATAGGGTATATGAGCACAGACTTTCACATGGCCCACCACTCTCCACACTATCTCATAACTCTGATACACTTGAACACATATATGTTGAAAAGATAAATAATCACCAATAAACATATTTCATGCTAAACTAGCAATCATCAGTTGGTCCAGATTACCATCTCTACACATATATGCTATAAGTGCTCAGATATATATTAAGATAGCCAATCCTCATACTTTAATGGACAACATGGGTGTGACAAGAATCTCAGCCTCAGGGTGGACTTTGAGCATTCCATCGTCAGATTTTCAATTGGATGGACGATTGAAGAGTTGGAGTGTGGAGTGGATTGAAGCCTGTCCAATAAAGTATGAGGATTTGCTATCTTACTATATATCTGAGCACTTATAGCATATATGTGTGGAGATGATAATCTGGACCAACTGATGATTGCTGTTTTAGCATGAAATAGGGTTATTGGTGATTATTTATCTTTTCAACATATATGTGTTCAAGTGTATCAGTGTTATGAGATAGTGTGGAGAGTCGTGGGTTGTGTGAAAGTCTGTGTGCATATACCCTATATATTATATGTCTGTTAATGGAGGAGGGTATGGTATATTGTGTGCATGCAAGTAATGTCCATGATATGTGTGTAAGGATATGACTAAACAAAATTTAACAACAGAAAAAAATAAACCAAGAATCGTGTTTTACCATTTAAATAAATTTAATGAATGTATAAATATTGATTATTTTATTTGAACAAGAAAATTTAAACCAGAATTAGGAAAACTCATTTAGATATCTGTGGTCATTCTTTATTTATGCTTGTTTTATACCAATGTCTCGCATCCTGATCCCATAAAGAATAGCAACTAAATGTCCCGATTAACATAAACGATTTTCATATTCTATTCAACATTGCTATATATAATACCATATTCATTTATCATTTTTATCTTGTATTTAATGCCATGATGGTTGGAATATCAATTCATAAAGTCTTGCGTTGTTAGCCGAGAGGTATCGCAGTCGCCATGCAAGCAAGTAGTTGGTTGCAGACGGGTGTGGGTTCGCGTCCCGGCAGATGCTATGACATATGAAAAAAAAATACTAAAACTACTGTCTAAAATAGTTTAATAATAAAATGGATAAATTAAAACATTAATTGAACAATGAGAATAAAACTAAAAAAAATCTGATTTTGTAGGAATTCAATTGTCAATAACTGATTATGAATCTAATTCTAGAAAGAACTAATTTTAATTAAACCTAATAGATAAGATAAAAACACCTTCCACCTGAATACAGATGATCAGTCAGATTACTCCAGAAAACAAAAGACAAAGAAAACTATTTAAGCAGGAGGAAAAAAGAATGCAATATCTTTCTTCTCCATTCCATCCATTCCTTTGTGTATTCACACAATTAGGTTGCTTATATGTGTGAAGCAGTGGAAGAGTATTGGGAATTTGTTTCCAGACCCAGAATCTTGGCTCTTGAAGGTAGTCAAGCCAATTAGGGATTAAACAGATCGGTCTTATTATAATTTATATGCACCTCAATGGCTCATAGAACTAAAGAACCTTTGCCAGAATTGGGTAAATAATAATTTAATTAATCATTAATAGTGAAACTAAGCAGAAGACTTTAATTGTGAGGATATTAACTTTATATATATAGTGATTTTATTATTATAACCCTACATAAAGCAACTATATATGTATATATTACCAGAATATTACTTACTATCTTGTTAGTTTGTATTAAAATTAGTTATAAAATTGATCTACAGTCAGGTTATTTGAGAAAACAGAATAATTTTAGAAAATTACTTGCTAGTCTTAATCGAGATAGTCAAGATCAAGACATAGCAAAACTTAGTATAGTCACACAGTCTGGTTTGAACCCAATTGCTGCTTGGATAATAAAAAACCTAACATAGGTCATTTCAAACATAACTAGAGAAATATGTAGCTTAGGGAAGAATATTAATAATAAAGCCTAAATGTCATCATTTGGACAAACAGCCATAAATAAGTTTGATGTGGAGAATGTGAAAGAATGGCCACTATATATGATATAGATAGAAAACTTTTTTACCCTGAATGATATTCAAAAAAATAAAATTAAAATGGCAGCCCTTTTGTGTTTTTTGAGGAAACTGATAGTATACAATACGAGGAGTTAGGTAAAAAACTAACAGAAAAATTTAGTCAATGCCCATCCCATCACATAACTCATTTAAAACTGAGGAACAGAAAACAGTTTAAAAGGGAATCAGCTAAGGATTGCAAGTATGGGGATTATATCAAAGAAATACTCCTTGATGAATTACTCTGGGAAATGTGCAATGATAGATTGTGAGAGCAATTACTAACTGATACTGACTTAAAGTACCAGAGTATGATCCAAAAAGGAATAGAAAATTACTTGCTAGTCTTAATCGAGATAGTCAAGATCAAGACATAGCAAAACTTAGTATAGTCACACAGTCTGGTTTGAACCCAATTGCTGCTTGGATAGTAAAAACCTAACATAGGTCATTTCAAACATAACTAGAGAAATATGTAGCTTAGGGAAGAATATTAGTAATAAAGCCTAAATGTCATCATTTGGACAAACAGCCATAAATAAATTTGATGTGGAGAATGTGAAAGAATGGCCACTATATATGATATAGATAGAAAACTTTTTTACCCTGAATGATATTCAAAAAAATTAAATTAAAATGGCAGCTTTTTTGTGTTTTTTGAGGAAACTGATAGTATACAATACGAGGAGTTAGGTAAAAAACTAACAGAAAAATTTAGTCAATGCCCATCCCATCACATAACTCATTTAAAACTGAGGAACAGAAAACAGTTTAAAAGGGAATCAATAAAGATTATAATTTGGCCCTTAGAAAGCTAAAGATTGCAAGTATGGGTATTATATCAAAGAAATACTCCTTGATGAATTACTCTGGGAAATGTGCAATGATAGATTGTGAGAGAAATTACTAACTGATACTGACTTAAAGTACCAGAGTATGATCCAAAAAGTAATAGCTTACAAGCTAATAAGTGAGCAAGCTCAAGCATTTAAATATAAAGCTGAAGATAGCATACATATGCAGATTTATAAAACCAAGAGAAAATATTGTAACCCATGCAAATCAGAACTTGAAAAGGGAACTAAAATGACCTGTTACTGCTGCAGAAAAAATAATTATAAAGCAAAAGAGTGCAAGTGAAGAAAAGACAAATGTTTTAGATGTGGGAATAAGAGACACATCGCATGCATATGTAGAATACCTGATAACTAAAATCAAGAGAAAGAGTAGGGTCAAAAAAATAGGGGAGGTAAACCTAATAATAGTTTTACTGTTAGAAATATGAGTGTGAATGGGAAGCAATAATTTATGATCGAATTAAAAATTTGCAGAGTTAAACTAGCTCAGGGATATCTATAATATCAGACATAGACTGGAGAGCACTATCAAACAGCTGATTCGAGAATAAAACTTGGAAAAACTAATGTAAAATCCCAGGATGTAAGTGGCAATGCATTAAACTTACTGGGGAAAATACAGACACTGGTTAGATACCATGATCAAATAATTAGACTGCTGTTATATGTAGTACAAGAAAGATTCAGCCTTATAACAGGCAGAGGCTGGTTTAAAGCAATTGTAATTCAAGTTAGTATAATAATAATAAAAATTCCTTGAAAGAGAAGTTAAAAAATAAATACCCAGACCTATTAACCAATGAGTTAGGCATGATAGATATAAATGCAATAGAGGTGAAGTTAGTTGACAAGGCACACCACACAATTTGTAAAGTGTGAAAGATACCATATGTTCAAAAAACAAAAGCAGAAGAAAAAAATTTAGTCATTGCTCAATAAAGGCATATTGATACCTGTAGGAATGGCTGACTGGGATACACCTATTATCATAGTTACAAAACCCAATGAAAACATATGCATATGCAGCGACTATAGAGCAACCGTGAACAAGTTTTTAAATAAGGAAGCTTATCATATTTTGCAAAGCTTGACAAATTCATCTTTTCATCAGATCCCAGTGTCAGAGAAAAAGGCAGAAATATTGACAATCACAACACCTCTTGGATTATTTAAGTACAATAGATTGTCATTTGGCATATCAACATCCCCAAATATATTTCAGGCAAAAATTGATACATACAGGGATTTGAGGGTGTCGTACCCTATTTTGATGGTATATTAATAACAGTGGACTCAAAAAAAAAAAACTTACATCAAAAATTGATTAGGGTATGTGCAAAATTAAATAATTTCTGAGTAAAACTAAATTCCAAAAAAAGTATATGGAACACAAAAGAATTTGTTTTTCTAGGATATGTAATCTCTGTCAAGGGGAAGTATCCTTCACTAAAATAAGTAAAAGCCATGGAAAAGACAAAAAAAAACAAGGAATGTCAAAGAATTGCAGTCATTTTTAGGCCTGGTTCACTATTTCAAACTATTCCTACAGAATAAATCCTATTTAGCAAAACCTCTTTTCAAGTTACTTAAAAAGAATCAAAAGTGGTAATGGTTAAAGATCCATGATGATGCTTTTAGTTGCACTTAAGACCTACTGTCATCAGAAAAATTACTTATTCATTTTGACAATAATCAAGAAGTAGCTCTAATCACAGATGCCTCAGAATGGGGGGGGCAGTGCATAAATGCAATAACAAAGAATGGCCTATTGCCTATGCATCCAGAATCTTTCCAAAGCTGAGAAAAACTACAGTCATATAGATAAAGAGGCTCTGGCAATAATATTTGGACTGAAGAAATTCCACCAATATATATATGGCACAGACCATTTCAAATCATAATGGATCATAAGCCATTACTAGATATATTGGCAAGTGATAGACTAGCTACTGATCATTTGAGCCCAAGAATGGTAAGATGGAAAAATAGAAATCATATTACTAACAATCTGGTATACAAGAAGGGACAAAAGATACAGCATGAAGACACATTATCCAGAAACCCTGACAGACAGAAACACCAGATTAATGAGATAGAGGTTAACTATAAAGATTCTATGTACTCTAAAATTTTCAACAGTAAAATAGTGTGAAAATAGACAAGAGAAGATAAAGGATATCAACTGCTGAATGTCTGGCAACAAAAAAGCCATAAGGTATGGTGCTGGATTTTTGGACTAATAGTATTGATCTCATTTAGTAAAGGGTGTATATTAAAGGGAGACAGAGTAGTTATACCATCAGAAGGAAGAATAAAGTACTAAATTTATTACATGACAGACACCCTGTAATAGTGCATGTGATGTGATGTGATATATTGTGGCTTCTCCTTAAATGAAGTCAAGAATATCTCAGCACATAATTATGTCTGGTGGCCAAGAATAACAATCGACATACAAAATTATATTAAAATAATGTTCATTCTGACAATCACAGAGTAACATGAAACCAAAGGAATATATACCGTGGCCTAAAATGAATAAGCCATGGCAGAGACTCCACATGGACCATGCAGATCCTATTAATGACAAAATATTATTAATACTTGTTGATGCATATTCAAAATGAGCCGAATATCACATTGTCAAAATCATGAGTGCTTATGAAACAATAAAATACTAAAAGCAATTTTCTCATGTCATGGATTACCAAAAGTAATAGTTACTGACAATGGCACTGGATTTACAGTGTAAGAGATGGAAGAATATCTGAAAAACAATGGAATCAAACAAATATATGTACCCCCCTACCATCCAGAATCCAATGACCTCATGGAGAAGGCTGTACAAACAATCAAAAAAGCAATAAGAAAATCAAGTAACAACATTCAAGAAGTTTTATATGAAGCAATGCTGCATCAACACTCAACACCATCTACAGCTATAGACAAATCACTGAAAGAATTGCTGGTGTGCAGAAAATTGTGCATTAAGCTAGACATGTTAATACTAAAGGATTAGCATTTCTATCATACAATTAAAAGGAAAAACAGTCCAAATTGGTGAAAAAGTATGGTTACGTGATATGCTGTAGAGGAAATGGATGAAAGATACAATTACAAAAAGGAATCCAGACAAATAGTTACCATCGAAAATGGAAATGGTAAACAATACAAAAGACATATAAATCATGTTTGTCATCAAATAATAGAGGAGATGCTATGTCCAATGACAATAATACCAGACATAGAAGAATCAGAAAAATAGACCAGAAAATGAGAATGTGAACATATAAATCCAGATGCTGAAAAACAAGAGAATCTACAGTTGCAAGATCATTGTAAAAGTGAAACGCAAACAGAGATTGAACCCAGAAAAAAACAAAGCTCGCCCAGATCCCAGCAAAGTAAATGTAAACCAAAAAAATTACAGGATTACGTGTAAATGAAAGAATTTCTGGAGTAAAAGAGAGAATTGGAATATCAATTGATTATTAGTAAAATGTGCATTTCAGTTTACAATACTAAAACAGTTTAATAATAAAATGGATAAATTAAAACATTAATTGAACAATGAGAATAAAACTAAATTACTAGGATATTACTGTCTTGTTAGTTTGTATTAAAATTATTATAAAATTGATCCACAGTGGAATTATTTAGTTATTTTAGAAAATGAAATAACTTAAGAAATTACTTGCTAGTCTTAACTGAGATAGAGTTAAGATCAAGACATAGCAATGATTTAAAAGACTCCCCCCCCCTTATGTAGATGTATGTGCGATGAAGGAGAGTTATAGGTTCATAACACAAATAATTAAAAACATATGCAAAAAAAATATACGAAAAAATATTAAGAATTAACACAAACTTTAGAATAAACAATGAATGAATGTATATGAGTTGTACTTAAATGAATGTTGAATTTATATATATATATTAGGTAACCTCTTAACTTGTCCCATATTATTTTATAATCAAGAGCATACCTCATAGATTTTGTCTATCTAAGATAATAAAAGAAATTTCTTTTTATTTCATAAATTTTAAATTAAAGCTATTTGGCCCTATATTAAAATAAAGAAAATAAAATTATTATATATAGCATACAAACAATTAAATATAGATAATGTTAACTTTATAATTTGGCTTTATAGTTTGTATAGACACTGTTCTAATGGCTTGTTCTCATAATCCATGGTAGTTCCTTTATGCATAGTTGGGAATTTGAATATCTGATGGATTGGTTGACTTTACTAGCATTCGAACTAGAGTCTTGAAATGAAGAGTAAAAAAAACGAATTCTTAATGGATCATTTCAGTGTTTATCAATCCAAGCATGGAGAGATAGGACAATCCCATATCAATCTTGACAATGATTCTATAATTAATGGTGAGCTTCCTTCCATGACGCTTCCCATGCACGCAGCACTGCATAATTACTTTTGTCAATATTTATATTAGTTTTCATAGTTTAAGTTTATTGGAGAAATATGAATATTTCTTCTGCTATTGCATGTTTTAGATTTAAATCTGGAAATCTATAGCAAGGAATCAATGTTGATTTTAGAGATTTCAATACTTTATTTTCTTTGCAAATTATTAATTTTTGAATCGTTTGTTTAAATGTTTTAAAAGTTAAATGTTTCTCCTCACTTTTTAAACTCCTTGTAAAGATTTATTCAAAAGTATTACAAGTCTAAATTGGTTGATACATACCTTTTTTCTCAGATAAAAGATTTTTTTTATTTCCTTCTTGAACAAAAAAGTTCTTTGTATATGTCTTATATTAAGCCAGTTTGTGCTCATCCTTTTACTTTATTGTTGATATCATCTTTGCTATGTATTAACATAAACAACTTTAAATATATATATATATAATAAAAAATAAACATTTGATTTTTCTTTACTTTAATATTATATATATTGTACCAACCTTGAATTGGCACATAATAATTTTGTTTAAAAAAATTATTAAAACAAAAATTATTCGTTAAAAGAAAACATATTTAAAAGTTTAAGAGTTTTATTACAGTTTGTTTTCGAAAAAGCTAAAAGTCTAAGTGTTTTTGAAATAAAAGTTAAAAACAATTAATTAAAAGTGGGAAGGGGGTTCGCTTTAAAACGTCAAATTAAAAGAAGTTGGTTTTCAAATAAGTAAAGAATTCCTGTTATTATTGTTGTTAGTTAAAGAAAATATTGTTCATGAAGGTTATAAAAAATTAAAAGTTGATTTTCAAGTTAAAATATAAATCTCATTTTATTTAAGCTAGAGAAAAAGATAATCTTAAAACTAGTAATGAGTCTAGATGAATTATATATGTGCGTAAATGATTAATATAAGTTTGTTAGTAAAATATATATGCGCGATGGTAAATAATGGATGCATAATAATTGTTAAAAAAATAAATGAAAATCAAAAATATAAAACAACAAGTTCAGTGGTGGCTACTAATTAAAAATATAAAAACAACACATTTGCATGGCTGCTAATTAAAATACCCAACAACAATATTAAAAAGGATTAGCTGCTAAAGAAATTTTGACAACACATATTGCCAGCGGACATGAAAACAAAAACACGCATCATGTATTGTGACAGTCAGATGATGTATGTTGGTTTAACCCAGTTTGAGTACTAGGTGAAAGTACCTCGAGGCCACCCATATGTGAGATATTAAATCAAGAATACTATGACCTCTGCCCTATTCGCCTATTCTCGAGGCTGACTATGAACCAACAACATTATCTGAGACACGCATAAATTATTTCCTCATCCAGCCACAAGCTAGCATCAGAAGAGAGACATGGACAGGAACACCTACAGAGCTAAATAGTTAAATGTGTGTAAAAGTACTATGAAATATGTGTTTTGCGTGCCTGGATCATTGGAAAGTAACATAAAGCATTAGAACAAAATTAGCAAACTCAAGCTTGTTAGTTAAATAAGATATTTAATTAATGACTTTAAAATATTAATAATGATTTAATGGCCTCCGCTATTCCCCTAAATGAATGGAAAACTAATTAGACAATAAAAACAGATAGTAACGATATATTTTTGCAGTCTAGGTTTTTTTCTTCCCAATTTTAATAAAACTGTCAACTCGAATCTCCTCGATAAAGTACAATAATAAAAATCTTTCACAAAGTATTTTCTAATTGCTTTGCACTAAAAAAAGACAGTTTAAAAATTATTTAAGACATATATAGCTAAATCAGATATACGTAATAAGCTAATGGTGGACAAAAGAGGTGTTATCAAGGAGATCAAGTTGGCAAACAAAGGAGACTTACTCGTATGGAATTTAGAAACATAAATAAAATTAAAAAGAGATTTTAAATGAAAAAAATTAACTTTTAAACTTAACCGCAATGGAATACAAAATATTTATACATGTTTAATAAAGAATAGTGAAGGAAAAAGGGTTAAATATATAGATAGATGATCACACAGTATATATCTAAGACTAGTCTATAAAAATGGTTACATAACAAATATAATTAAATACAACATTTCAGAAATATAATTCGATGAAGTAATTAAGAAAGGTATGAACAAAAAAGGGTAGAAAGTAATTGTTCAATGGAGGAGAGATACAATTACAGTCCTGGTTCTTTGGTCATGTTCCCTCGACAATGTAGCTTGATCCATCCATCGATGGGTATTTGCCCAGACAAGGAAAGTGGAAATAAGTAGCATGCTTTTACAAAAAGTCCTACAGACACGGCACAGAGATTACTATTAGGTGGATACTACAGCATTTTTATGATATTTAGGACCTAGGCAGCAGGCAAAGCTTGCCTAACCACCTAGCATGGTAGAATCCATCAAATTTATATGATTTTTAGCTTGTAGCATGTTCGAACTTCTCCGTGATTTTGAAGATAACAGTTGAATAACTTTTGGAGCAAAATGGAAATGAGAAGCAAAATCTGGGAGGTTCAAAGCACAGGAAAAATCTGCATGAATTCTCTACAGAGAAATCTCAGCAAGCAAAAGCAAAATCTGACAAGGGCAAGCACAAGAAAAAGCCTCCAGAGAAATCAAATAAAATCTCCAAAGAGAAATCTAAATGCAATCTCCAAAAGGAAAATCTGAATGCCAAGTCTTTTGTTCTCCTATTTATACCTTTTTTGTAAGCTACCTTCTATTGTTTGTATGATCTTAGATCTTGATAAGCCCCCCCCCACGCTCCTTTGTTTCAAGGTAATATTTTCTAAAAATAACTTTTACTTTTTTATTCTAAATTTCTTTCTTTAAAGTTTGAATTTTTATTAATTAAAAAAAGAAAGAGAAGGCCATCTTTAATTTGCCTTGAATGGGCTAATTAATTACAAACATACATTTTTTTAGAAAATGTTGGCAGGCTTATATCAAAATAACAATCATACGCCATATTTTAACAAGATTTTAAAAAGAAAAATATATTATTTCTTTTAATAACATAAGTATTTTATTTGAGCAGAATTTTGCATTAACTCATATATATGCTTGACGTATATATATATATATGTTTGACTAATAGGTTTTACAAGTAATTTTTATTAACAGAAATTTAATCTTGAAATGGAATTTATTTAAAATGAAATAGTTAAATGCAAATACAAATTTAATAAACATAATTAATTTTAGCTTTAATGCAAAACCCTGCTGATATTGGACTATAAACTTAATTCAGGCCTACATTACTAATTAAGCTTATAGGAGGCTGTGAAGCATGGATCGGACTTCAGATCTATTGCTTCAGTATAAATAGCCAAGGTTTTTATCGGACATTTAGTCGGGTTAAATGATAACAGAGAGATAACAGTTGAGTTCAGAATAGTTCAGTTTATTAGGAATCAACCAAGAATGCAGTGTTAAAACCACGGGAAACATGCAGCTGTCTCTATCCTAAGTCCAGATATGTCCATGAAAATAATGTCTTTGTAACAGCTTGAAGAATCTCCGTCAATATCTAATTGTCTCCAGGAATAATACCAACTAATAATGATCAAATCTCTGCAGGAAAATGTTGAATCTAACCGGTTAGATGTACTTCATTAGAATCAGCAAACAGCAAGCAGTATATCTGTTTCAAAAATCCTAGGTAATAACATTTTTTTTTATTATATTCCTTTCTAAAGTAGCCATCACATTCGTAAAAATTTGTGTGAATCCTCCATGAGTCGAATTATAAGAACTCTATAGCACATAAAAATGAATTATTAATTTGTGTGTTCTAAATATCAAATATTGTTTAATGCTTTATTATATAGGTCAGTGTGTGAGTTAGGTATGTGCATGATTAAAAAATACCAATATTATGTTAGTTAAAAAAAATTTATAAAAGTATTTATCGTTAGTATAAGTAATGTTAATAAATTGTCTTTAAACTCAAGCCTTATTTTGTCAATCAATTCTTTTTACCAATTCTTTTTATCAATTCTTTTCACCACTAAGTTTGTATAATTTGTTATTGAATAAAAAATAAAACAGACTGAGCTAGTTTAGGGATTGTTTTGAGCACTGGATTATGAGCCTACTGTCCAAATATGTTAGTCTTAGACTAGCTGGCACCTAGGGTTTACTCCAAAACAAATAAAGTGTTTGGATAGTAGGAGTTTGAATCTAGAATCCGAGGTGGGCCACGATCTGATCATGGGTATTGTTGATAGTTAAAGCTATCAATAATATTTTCCATTTTGCTCGAACATGCTGGTTCATTCATGTAATATTTATAATTAAATAAGATTATAAATGTATTATAAAAGAAGTTTGAAACCAGCCAAAACATTTGCAGTGTAAGTAAGATCTTCTGTGGATCGAACTCAGCACAATATATATATGCATTTTTTTCTTGATTGTAATCACTCATCCAATCTATTGTATATTGTTCTTTTGTGTTGGTAATCATAATACATCTATTGTTAATTGTTGTAATGGTTAATTGTCTTATCTATTTGACTGACTTGGTTTAAACTTTGGTTTAATGTTTATTTATACTGGGCTTTAAGACTTATGTTGTGATAAATGGTTTGTCATTTTATGTGACCTAACATTACCTAATATTATTCATTAACACTAATATAATGGGGCTTGAATTTGGGTTAATCTCATGTTGTATATTGTATATTGGAGGGGTGTTGTAGGTATCTGGACAATATATTGAATTAGATATTTCACAAATTTTACATTGACCAAGAAATAATAGAGATACAAATGTTATATTCATGTAAGTAGAGGCAACATTTTACTAATTAAGAAATCCTGATGCTAAACAACTTGTATCTTTTAATGTATACAATAATTCATTTTATCCTAAAATGTCTTCTATTAGTTTATATTTAGATACATGATACATTACTGAACCACCAATATCCATAAATAACTCTCAAAGGATTTCCATCTTTGCATAATTTTACATTTTCCCAAATACAAAGGCATACAGAATTTGAAAGATATATACTATATTACATAGCATTAGTTATAGTATTATTCCTAGCCTTTTCTAAAATGTTGCTCATAAATTTCATTTTTTGGCCATCCATGTTATATTCTTTAATTGAAAGGAAACCAAGCTTATTCATTTATATTTTAACTTTTATAGTTTATAGATACTTTAACATTAAGCACATTCTCAAACCTTTATCTTCCTTTAAACATATGTTATCAATTTCATGTTTCTCTTTAAAATGTGAAATAACAAATTGCCATGAACATTTACTTAAATTAGTTTTGAACATATGATGACTCATTTTATTAATAACTTCATCAGCAACACTACTATCAAAACCATTAATTTCAAATGAATTTAAACTGCAGAAAATATCTAAGTTATAATTCTTCCATATAACTTTTTCATATTTAGATCCATAACTCAAAACTTGTTTTGAGCAATTTTTATTCCATTAACAAAGTTTATGTTATTATAAAATTATGGATATTGTTTATCAAACAAAAAATTATTTTTTTCCTCAAATTTCTTACATAAATTGAATTCAAATAATTTAACCCATAATGGTTACAAACAATTGTGTGACATAATGACTATAACTGGTTTGTGATATTGATCCTAAGAAAAGTATTATTCTATGGTTACAGATTAAATTTTTTATTATAAACATTGTGTACAATTCATATTATAGTTGTATTAAAAAGCAAAAATACCATTCATGTTTATAAAAGTGAGATATAATTACTTCAGTTTCTTCCCCTGTCATCTGAGATAACTTAATTTACATTTTTAGTAAAGAATGATCTTTTTATAACAAGTTATTATAGGTAATATTGACTTAAGTTTGTAATTCTATCATTGTAATAAGTGGAAGCCTTATTTTTTTTAGTAAATAAATGATATTGAAAACAAATGAAGATGCTTGTAAAAGAAAAGTAAAATTACCTTCTATGCCTGTCATCTGAGATAATTAAAAAATAATCTCTTTTTATAAGAAATACACTTGATTCTTATTATTGTAAAAAAAGTTTACAATAAATGTTATATTTTTCTAAAAAAAAAAAAAGTAATGAAAATAGTAATAATTTGCATAATACAAAGAATATTTACTACAAGCAGTATTCTACTAAACGAGAAAAGAAGATATAAAATTTAAATTGTGAACTAAATTCAAACTTAATTTTGGCAAGGAAAGCACTGAGAAGGATATATGTTCAACTAAAAAAAATATATGAAATTAAGGCATTTGAAAATTTATAACAGGATCATAACAATTATAACCCATTATGGGTTAAAACTATTTTGACATTTGCATTTTTCTATTCATTAAAGACTTCTGTTTATCAAAATTGCTTCTGTGATTTTCTTTTATTACAGTTTTTGTGCCCATGAAAGATTTTAGTATTTTCCACATTATGACTGAAAATAAACTCGTTTTTCGTGAAGAAAGAAAATGAATATTGCTATGAAATTATTCTTATTATAATAATAATTTCAAAATTTATCATGAATTTGTCAATTGTTGTAATGTTAAGTTAAATATATGTTTTAATTTGATGCCTAAATATATTTATAATATATAAAGTATAATTTTAAATGATTTAATGAAAAAATATAAAAAAGAACTTAATAAATAGTGTCATTGGCGTGACTTTAAATTATCAAACTGATTTTCACTTATCTGAATTCAATTTCCATAAGAAATTTGAGGGGAAGAATGTGTTATGAACTCATCTTAACTTTCAACTAATGGACTTATCCTTACTGCAATATTATCTACATCCAATTCAACTTACAATAAGACTAACCAATGAAATAATAAAAATAAATAAACAGCCACTGGCATAAACATGACAATTAAAAATCTAAGTCATTGAATCTGATTGTTTTCTGTAAGCATGTGGATCTTGTTATATATTGATTGCCTACTGGAATGGGAAATCATACTATTTGCAAACACTGAATGGTAATATGTTCATCCACAATATTATAAAATGTAATGAGGCACATTTAAAGTGAAACAAGAAGTTAATAACTAAACTTGTGTAGATCATTAAATTCAACTATAATGAAGACAAACCATTAAATCTAAGCATTTGTATATATTTGTTGTAAATAAATACAATAAATATCTTTATATTTCTCTACAGAATTGTATGCTATTCTTAAATGACTAGGCATATTATTCTGGTCTTATTACAATATAAACACAGCAGTTTAATAAATAATTTATAATATGAACTGTATTAATTTATCTGGTACTTGGATATAAATTGTTTAAAAGAAGATTTTAGGTTATGGACTAAATTTGCATGTGTTGAATGGAGGAATTATAAATTAGATCCAATTGAATGATAGTGATAGTAATATTGCTGATGAAGTTACTAATAAAGTTATTGGTCATAAGTTCAAAGTTAATTTAAGTTCGTGGCAATATGCCATTTCAGAATTTAAATAGAAACTTAAAATTTACAATATATATTTAAAAGAAAATAAAAGATTGAGAGTGTATTTTAATATCAAAATGTTTGTATATTGATAAAGTTAAAATACAAATGGACAAGCTTGGTTTTTTTTTTTTCATTGAAGAATATAGTATCAATGGTCAAATAAGGAAATTTATTAACATTCTTTTTTAAAAAGGGTGATAATAAGGTTATAAGAAGTGTATTATATCCTTCAAGTTTTATATGTTTTGTATTTTGGCAAATGGAAAAATACATAAAGTTGGAAATCCTTCATGATTTATCTGTAGATTTTGGTCATTAATTTATGCATCATACATCTAAATATATAGCTATTACCAGACATTTTAGGATATTAATGAATGTAATTTATATCCCCCAATGACATTTGGATTGCCATAGGGATTAAAATATATTTAATATTATTATTAACTATCAGAATTTGTAAAAATTTGTAAATTCTAGGAATCATATATCTAGAATAGTTTTCATGAATGGTACTATATGCATTTATACATTCATTCCATTCTTTGTTATAATAACTTATGAATGCAGCACAGTTAATATATAAAGCATGAGATGAAAATATTAAAAAGATATATGCTAATGAAACAACACAATTGTAATAACAATTTTATTTAATATTAAAAAACAATGTGAAAAATAATTAAAATTTTAATAAAATAAATTAAAACATATTAGACCTTCAATAAATCGATTTCTGTTAATTACAAGGATTTGAAAAAAGTGTAATCTAAAATTTCTTAATAATTGCATAATTTTTTTAACTTTCTCTAATAAAATAAAACAGTTAAGTAAAACTATGGTTAGAAATTTATTCATCACTACTCATTTTCTTTCACATATTTATATGTAGTTAATTATAATACATGTGTTAACATAACACATCTTAAAGTATGCCACAATATTCTCTAATGGAGATTTTCCTTTTCATATATATTACATATTTATTTGTTGAAGCATTTCCCCCCAGTCCTTAAATGTTTTTTTTTTTAAATTAATACTAGGGATAAATTTGTTCATTTATTCTAAATATTGGTATGTAAAGGAAAAACATCATCACTATTTATTTATTATATCCTACCATTAAATTATGATGGTTTAACGGGAAACACTTTTCTATACAACAGTAGCAAATAAGCATGTCTTTGTATGGACTTATAAAGACAATATATTAAAGCCACTATCTTTTTATCAAATATATTATGACTGTTGCAATTTAAAATTTGTTTATAAATGCTCTCATTTTCTAAGAGTATGCCTTTTTAGAAAGTTACAACATTTATTTAAATAAAGACTAATATATGTCTCTATTATATCAATTAACATCTAATACATAGCTCCTTATGATTATATAATATCTAATAATAATATCTATTTTCTATTTTGGTTTTAAGCATAAATATATGATTATTGGCATAAACATTCAAT
The DNA here is from genome assembly GCA_028023455.1 of Epiperipatus broadwayi. NCBI lineage: Eukaryota > Metazoa > Onychophora > Udeonychophora > Euonychophora > Peripatidae > Epiperipatus > Epiperipatus broadwayi. The sequence goes on along the minus strand of JAQFVV010006311.1, from coordinate 3,348,085 downwards.
TGTTGTCCTCAGATTAATAGACAAAATAACAAAACATTGATATGTAATCATATTTTTTATTAATTTAAAAATGTTATAGTTAAAATATTCATTTTGTTTTTAAGTAATTCTAATAACGTAATCTTCATTTTGATGCTCAATTCCACTTATCAAAACTTAAAACAAAGTTTCTAATATTTTCTAGAGCATATTTTATTACATTTTCATTTATACCACCTTGAAAATATAACTAAAATATTTTCAGCAAATATGCATAATGTTGAAATATAATGTATGTGTCAGATATCAAATTCTCTTTTAAATTTAAATTTATTATTATTACAATTGATCATTATAAATAAAATAAAATTAAAGCATAAAGGAAATATTCTGACCAGATTGCAAAAATTACCAGAATAAGAAAAAATAAATTATTTACAATTTCTAAAGTATTATGTAAGCAATATATATAAACTTTAAATTGAAATTAATTTAAAATTTAAATTAATGTATGTGTAAACAAAGGGAGTAAGTCATCCTCCCTCAGGCTATAAATTAAAAGTAATCTAAATGTTGAACAAAGGATCAAGAATAGAATAAATCCACCTATTCTTGCAAGCTCTGATGTTTAGAGACATATCTTTATCAACATTGTTGGTAATTCAAAATCAGCATGGGTAAGAAGTGCCTTTGTGAAAGATAAATTTTAGTGCCCCCCCCCCTTCTATAAAATAAAATTTATAAATTAAAAGACATTTTCCCCAGCATTTTTACAGAAAAACTTGAAAATATGGCTTTAGTCATTTAAAGTTTGTCGGTAAATATCTAACATGTTTTATTCAGGTATTTTGGTTGTGTTTGGTTAAGCATACTCTGGCCACCAGGTGACACTGCAGAACCACCAAGAAGCCTGCAAGTGATAAATAAAAAATTGCTGAAGTCATTGATGGACCAAAAAAAAAACAAAATAATGCTGAAATCATCGATGGACAAAAAAATAAAAAATCGCTGAAGTCATCGATGGACAAAAAAAAAAACTAAATGCTGAAATCATCAATGGACAAAAAAAATCACAAAACCTTAAATACAGACTAATACATAGTAAGTACTTAAATATAGATCTACCCTCCCCCTCCCGCATAAAGCATTAAAATGAAAAATAATGGTAATACAATACATTTTTAAAAAAACATTTCTGACTTTCAACACTATAATGAAACAGTAAACTCTGCTTTGCAGATCTTTGTTTCACCTTTTCTCACCTCTTTCCTACCCTCATACCTTAGTTTAAACCCCAGTGTATCGTAGTGTGTCTGCAATGCACTTATATGCTGAAAATCCTACCCAATTTTAAACCACGAGTACAACGCTCATGTTATATATATTTGTATAACTTATGCCCAGTATAAATAAAATATTATAAATTATGTGTACATACACATAAAAGAGATTTATTTTAAAAGCAGGTTATATAGGTCGTAATTGTGCACACACTGTGATATATTAATTTTCAAAACCTCAAATAATAATCATTTGTTATTTAAAATTATTTTGTTTAAATCTATTTATAAAAGATATTATATTTGTAATATTTGTTTCTGATTTAAAATAAAATTATATTCATCTCATAAATAGATTCAAACATTGAAAATTAAAAGTAAAATATTTTTTTTTTAGATTTTAAAATCATGCCACATGTTTTCTGTTTAAAATAAATGAGGGTTGGTAAGAAACAATAGCTTTAATTAATTAATGTTCTAGGAGCTTATCAAGAAATACAGCAGATGTCCATTTAAGGTCGTTTCTTTTTAATTAGCAAAAATTTTTTATTAAATCAAAGTTTTAATCTGAATGTCTACAGGATAATTAACAATAGAAAATTAATTAAAATTTTGTTAAACTCCTTTGGACATTCGGATGGATTTTATTGCAGCTGATAAGATAGCAAATTTTGGAATATTTTTGTAATGCTCCGGGGCAGTTTTATTGTATAATTCTGCTATATATAGAAGGGTTTTCTTTTGTTTTGTCATTCTAGATTGCTTTGATTCTAGCTTCCTCCTATTCTAAGCTTTCTAGTATTCGAGCATTCTAACATTCTGATATTCTGTATGTTGAGTTTTTTATGCTGAGCTTTCTACATTCTGAGATTGTAATTGTTGCTGAGCTTTCTGAGAATTTTTGATGTTCTAATTGCTACTTACCTGCAAACTTAAATATTTGAAGCTGAGTTTTCATCTTCAAATAGATTTACCATGTTTTAAAATATTGCTTTAAACCTCTCTGAAGCATCCAGCTTTTAAAATTGCAATCTTCAAAATAATGGAGTAGAGCTGGCAAGAAGGCTATTTTCCTCTCAGAAATGGCAGGCCGCTGCTCCATACCATCTGATGTTGTCACATAGGAAACCCTAAAACTGCTATCACTGCTAAAATGTGAACTATAACCAGAGTTTGCTGATGAGTCTTATGAACACTGCCAACAATCAATCTATCTGAAACTACCTGCAAATGCTTCTAATGAGGTAACCCCAAAATTTAACCCAAGAGCTTTTGTGATTATTTCCTTTAATTAATAAGCTATAGCTAATTAAATTGTTTCCATTTTACTTTACCTTACAATTATCTCCTTCTTTAAAATGCTGTAATGTAATTAGTATTTCTTGCTTTCTATCCTTGGGTTAATATTTTATATTTATTAATCTGTTTCTTTTCTTTTATTATGATAATATGCCAGAATAGTCTTTGACCGAGTGAATTCTTCCCTTTTATTTAAAGCAAGATGCTGCCATTAAGACGTTTTTAAATTATAAATTGTTTCCCAGTTTATCTCATGTATCACTCATTCGAGGGCTATCCTATTCTTATTCAATGTATATAATAATTTTATAGTTTAAAATCCACACGGTATTGATTTTAACCTAAAATGAGAATATGCTCAAGGTCAATGGGTAAATATTTAACAAATGCATGATTGCATAAATAAATTTATGCTTTCTTTTAACAACCCCACAAACATGCATTCTCACATTTTAAAATGTATATTGTTTTGCTTTAATTTCAAAGCTTGTAATTTGAGGTCGAGAATGGGCGGACTTTCTTTAAATAATTATTTGGGGAATTGATTAGGCATTTTCTTAATCTAAGTAAATCTCTTTTAGTATACTTTATATATTTTATTTGAGTGTTGCAAGTAGGTGTATTGGGTGTTTTGAAACCACTTTGCTTCTCCTAAAGGGCTTTAAATGGTTACCATTTCCTCTTTCACTTTCTGAGGTTCCCAGTCAGAGTGTGTACTCAATTGTCACACCTGAGAATTCAATGCAGCTGTCACCCAGTTGCTAAGATTTGGATGAGTCCAGACTTTGGCTGCCTGTGACACCACATTCCTATGGATTAATGGTGAGATGCCCTCTGTATTTATCTTATATATCCATTATATAAATTTTTACTTATTTATTTGCAAAGTTCCAGTGGTTTAAACATATCACACCCTCCATTCTTTACAGAAACTCCTCACTAGCACCACCGACCTCCCAATGTAATTTAATTATTTCTATATATAATAAATGCCTTAATCACATCCCCACCTTATAGCTTAACAAGCATTAGTCCGTTCTAGTCTCGAATTCAAGGAGTATTATATTAAACTTAAATGTTGCCAAATATTTTAAACTATTTCTGATTTACTCAAAGCGCCTAACATATCTTCACAACTCTCTTAGGCACATTATCATAATATTATATTATCCTGAGGTATAGAGAATTCATTAATCACTTATAAATGTAAATTGTCATTCACATTATTTTAAATACAATCTTAGTAAACGTCACTGTCTCCCATATGCAGACAGTGGGCATATATTATATATTTTGATATTTAATAAATCTTTTAAATTTACTAACTTTTGATTCTTTATTTTTTTGATCCACATCGCTGTCTCAGTCTATATCTTTTATACATTTCTTTTGTACCATCCATAGACATTAGTTAGCAAATCCTAGCTTATCTCATAGTATAGAGTCTCTTTGTTTCTCCCTGACCACCAGGCACCGGTAAAGGGAATATATTATTAGTAGCATTAGATGTGTTGTCATGTAGGTGGCACTGTGAAATTTAGACTTTAGATTTGAACCTAGGATATCTAGAAGGTAATCCCTCCTAAAGTGTTCAGTTTCATGTTTGGGGTTTGAATTCTGCAGTGTGTTAGCAAGATAGACGAATCTGACTGTTACAATAACAACTGAAGAATATAATAATTAACAGATTAGTACTAATTAAATATAGATAATAAAAGTAGCTATAAAATACAAAAACAGAAAATGGTGTGTGACTAACAGATATTCTCTCCCCCATGGAGCATTAAAACAAAAAATGGCGGTAATACAGTACTTTTTTTTAAAAAAAATTCCTGACTTTCAATACTATAATGACTGAAAAGTATAATAATTAACAGATTAATACTAATTAAATATAAATAATAAAAGTAGCTATAAAATACAAAACAGAAATAGGTGTGTGACTAACAGATATACCCTCCCCCCTCCTGCTCAAAGCATTAAAATGAAAAATAGTGATGACTGAGTACTTTTCAAAAATATACTAAATTTCATTAATATTTAAAAAATAAGACTATTTGCAAACATGCCTGTGTGTTATCTAACAACAGATATAATAATGAAACAGTCTGTTTTATATACTAGCACATTTCACCTACTATGTCACATAGTAGTATCTTTTCCCCAGTTCAAACCCTTCCAAGTCCACATATATTAACTCAGCTGGATTATAAATAGTGTATATAAAGGATATTTATGTGTATGTGTGCATATTTTATGTTAGCGTATATGGTAATAATTATATGCGTATGTTTAAAGCACACATATTAAAATAAATTTAAAATGTAGAATTAATATAAGTTGTGTGGACTTTGTTATATGTGTGGAACCATCTACATATATAGACAAAGGAAACTAATGCAATAGATTTAAATTATCTTAAATTAAAAAACTCTTTATTTACTTGCCTTGGCATATAAATTTCAATTTCTGGAGGGTTCTCTCTCACACACACATATATAGTAAAATGTTAAAATCTGATTTTAAAAAAAAGTGAAATTCTTAGAAAGACCTTGGTCAGCAATTAAAAATAAATAACATGTTTACAAAGCTTAAAATATGCTTTGTAAACATGTTACTTCTTTTTAATTGCTTACCAAGGTCTTTCTAAAAATTTCAACTTTTTTTAAAAAATAGACTTCAACATTTTACTATGTAGTCTTGCGTTGTTAGCCAAGAGGTATAGCAGCCGCCATGCAAGCAAGTAGTTGGTTGCAAACGGATGTGGGTTCGCGTCCCGGCAGATGCTATGACATATGAAAAAAAAACATTTTACTATGTATGTGTGACAGAACCCCCAGAAATTGAAACTTATATACTAAGACAAGTAAATGAAGAGTTTTTAACTTAGGATAATTTAAATCTATATTAATTTAAAAGAGTGGTAATGCTTTTAAATCTATTGCATTATACCTTTCTTTATTTATATAGTGGTTCCTCATATTTATAACAATGTCCACACAACTTATTTTAATTCTACATTTTAAATTTATTTTAATATGTGTGCTTTAAACATACGCATTTAATTATTACCATATAAGCTAACATAAAATATGTGCACATACATGCAAATATTCTTTATATACACTTAGAATACAAAATAGGCATGCTGCAGATTATAACTGATTACAGTTACAGTAAAATTTATTAATATATTATAATCAAATATATTTATAGAGCTCTACATGAAATATTACCAATTACTTTCCAGGATGAGTTCTCCAATATTTGTAATAGGCAATTCATTAAAGGTTTGTGGCTAATTCCCAACCTGGCCTTTTCCCATGTTCCACAATCATTCACATGGTGAATGTGCTTTTTGAGACAAGTAGCCATTAGTCTTTTTGAATCATCGACAAAACCATTCACTTCATCTGTGTTCCAATGCTCATAACATGTTAGTACTGTTTTCATTGCTGAATTCAAATAATAGCCCACATTGTTGTTTTGTAATTCATGATGAATTAATCTCTTTTAAAATCAAATTATTTTATATCTCTATAAAATTTTAAATAATTGTACTTTGCCAGGTGTTTAATTGAAATCATACTTTTGTATTTCTCATGGTTCTATAAACTGATTTATAGAAGAGTGGGAGATAAATCTCACTTTCTTTGTTTTCTTTATATAAATTAGAAGCAATTTTCTTTCTAGACAAATATCAAATTAATAGTTAACATACATAATTCATTTGGAACATAGGCTATACATATTGTAATCACACATGTCAGTTTTGTCAGAGTATACATTATATATATATTTTAATGGTCACTGAAAGAGCCTTCAATGTATCTGCCATATGAGGGTGCCATCTAGGCATTTGAACCTAGAAAAATTTATATAGTAGGCAGATACGTAAGTTAAGATTCAAAAAAAATTTTTTATATATATTATTCTGACCATTTGCCCAATGTCACTAGCTCATTGAGTAGCAGAGATTTAAACATTTTTATAAGTTTTAATAATTTTAGATTCTCAAAATATATTAATATTTAAAACAATAAAATAAAAGAAGCCACTGCCAGTAATTAACACACAAATAGATTTTATTAATGCACATTTAAAATTGAGGAATAAACTTATTTTAGATTTTAACATTAATTTTTTTAAAATTTAAATTACTATTTTAAATAGACTGCACAGATGGATATTTAAATTATATTTTACTTTAGCATGTCGAGTATAGATAGGCTACATAGATTTTTCATTTAAAAACTTATCAAAACATTCATTCAATCTCAGACTAAAAGTTCATAGCCAACCCAATGTCAGCTTCCAGATATATATTTGCAACCAATGTAATATGAAGATGCTAGCATAAAACCACGCTGACAGGAATGTGCATCTGACAGCGTGATATTATTTGAAGGAAATGATCTGTGTCCAGAACAGGAAAGTGCATCTGCCTGACTAAGGAATCATGTATATAATTTTTTTTAAAGAGTGCTACGTATGGGGGAGAGTGGTCTTTCTGCCGTCTTATAAATCCCTGTCCATAGAGCTAGAAGGGGTCAATGGCACAGGAAATACATCTGCGACCATTTCAATGATATGACTGCCTCTTTGGGGTCATGCATTCAGTTGGGCACGTTGCCCTGTATGCTAAACATGCTTCACATTACATTAATATAAACACCCATATATCCCTCCACAAGCATTGCCCTAACTACGAAACAAATAGCCTGAAATTAGAATCCCTTAAACTAAACATAAACGAATTTAAACATAGTTATTAATCTTTATCCATGCAGCTATCTACACCCAACTTTAAATTTAATACATTTTAGTTAAAACATAATACACACAAAAAAAAATGAAATGGAAATGATTGCTTAAACATCTGCATAAAAAAATATTAATAATTGAATTTGCATTCTTTAATTCAGATAAGAGTTCTTATTTTCAGCTATTAATTCATTGCAATTTTAGAAAAGTTCTTATTAGATAGACACAAGAGTTCATACTTTACGGATTGAGTAGATTTAGAAGTCCATCTTTGTGATCACTTTCGTAGATTTTGTCCTTCTTTGAAATGAAACCGCTACTTGCCATTCATTTGGTCAGGAACTGTCATCCAGAGGCCTCAGCTGGTTGTCCGAAAAATTAAATTTATTGCAGACTTCCACATCGTGAAAATCTGCAATATAGCTAGTTATAACGATATATTCATAGTCAGCTCTCAGATCCCAATTATAATAATCCTTTGGCTTTTATATTTTTATTAGTCTCTTATCATCCAATCTTTGGATTCAACCGGCAAGACATCACTAATCCTTTCATGTTTCAGTTATGGTCCGTGCTGTCATTTTCGTGCTTGCATTGGTCATTTAATTTCTTTGTATTCTCTTACCATTTAATTTATTTTAAGTGCCTCAAGGGTTTGCTTTCGAACAATCATTTAATTAATAAAACAATCATTTCCATTTTCTAAGATTATAGAAATCAACATTATTTCTATTTTTAAAATATCAATCTTTATATTTTTACTTTTTTACAAAAAAAAAATACTTTCAAATACTTTTTCTTAAAATAGTTTAAGTTTTCCATCTGCGCGACAATATATATATATATTAAACAACTTTTAATTTTCAGTTTTTAAGTTTTTTTCTTTTTAATAAATCAATTTTTATTTACGATCTTTTTATTTTCATTTTAAAATAATGTAACGGAATATTATATTCCGTT
>JAQFVV010006311.1:3315489-3339303 GCA_028023455.1 Epiperipatus broadwayi | reverse complement strand
TATATATATATGTAAATGTAATTTTGCTCTCAAATAATTTCTTTATATCTAATCCTATCTCATATGCTCTTTTATTTTTTTTAACTTTAGTGCGGTCATTTATTTATATGTATTTATTATTCGATTTATATATCTGCTTGCTTATTATTAAAATGTCAATCTCACAACCTGGTGAGCTTAATTTCTAAAAATCTTTTCTGTCATTTTTTCTTTTTAAGTAAGCCTTCATGAATCAAGTTTATTAATGTCCCCTTAATATATATATATATAATGCATTGTAAATTAATATGTTCGCCAGATTGTTTTATGAATCAACATTTTAGGTTCGTTTTTAATATAAAAATTGATTTTTTTAACCCTGTGTAAATCCAGAACTTAAGCTAATTAACGCCTTGAAATCTTTTAAAACGTTTTGTTTTTATTCAATTCTGAAAGAATGACCCATTAATTATTTTCTATAACTGCCGGTCTTCTTATATTTTCCATACTCTTAAAATTTCAAATCTTGTATTTAAATATTTCAGTTATTATAAAAAAATCATGCAGGTGTGATTGATTTATTTAAAAATAGCAGAAAAAGGATGGGGGTACATCTTGTTTCTTTTACTAGGTAAAATCTTAATGTATATTTTATTAAATGAAATCTAAATTTCTCTCTATATATTATAATTGCATGGTGTATTATAGTATTCAAACAAGGGTCATTTATTTAAAGCAGTAAAATTTATTCAATGTTGTTAGTGGCATTCATTCATACTGCGTTTCTGTCATTTAGCCTATCTTCGTATATATATATTGAAGCAGTCGGATCTGAGTTCGATCCTAGCTTCATGTTATTTACCCTAATACTAACCTTAAATTTCCGATGCAATGGGGCTTTATACGTTCAATCCACACTAATTTCCATAATGAATAACTTGTTTCAAATACGTAGTAAAATTAATTAGTTTAGTTTAAATTGGATCAATTCTCTAAATAAATTCATGATAAAATGTTCATGAATTTACATATATTAAATTGCCTGGATTGTGCGTATATATGTTTGTAAATATTAAATATATATAATTGTTCGAAAGTTTCATTGCGTCGGGAATACTTGTTTTTTTTACTTTTAAATAATTTGTAAAGTTTTGCGATTAAAAGCTACATTCCTTCCAAAGGCTTTCAAATTCTCAAAAACAACAATAAAGTTTTATTAATAAAAAAAAAGATAAGAATTCAATTTTTAATTAAAATCATTTCAGACTTTAAGAATTCATTTTCTAATTAGGAAAGGAATTCAAAAATTAGTTTGAAAGCCTTATCGAAGGAATGTTTCTGAAAACAACTAATTATATGAAAAAACCAGATTGATAATAAAATGAGCTAGCCGGGAGGCATCAGTGAACAGTAGATATATAGCCCTGAAAAGTAAAGATAAAACTAGTTTTTGGTTGTAGGGTAGTGCAGTGAACTCTGTGTGTATAAAAATTGTATTTCATCATGATAGGAGGCTAGAACATCAGGGATCTGGCTACGGTTCCTAAGTCCCGAGGAATCTTCACTGGAGCTGCTGAACCGTTTTCCGGATCGATCATTCTGCTAAAATAATGAAAGCTACTAAAATACTACTCCAGTAGTTAACCAATGATGCCTACGTTTCAACAACTTGGAGGAGTAACTTAAGGACAAGCACGGAAGGGTAATATATTTCTATAATGAACGTTAAACTTTCTGGCCAGTTCGAACTTTATTTTACTCTCCTACTATTTAAGAGCTCTTTATTCTTTAATGTAACAATTTTTATAAAACCTTTTATTCATGCTACTGTAAATCTATCTCATAATTCTTTAAATCTCTAGTCTTTAAACTTTTCTTTTCTTACCTGGCGGTTCATTTAATATATATATTTGTATGCTTTATTAATGTCGTTTATTAAAAATTATATGCCAATAATCTTTCAACTCGATGAGCTCCTCTGTTCTATTTGCCTCATGCAAATATTATAATATTAATTTCAAATAGTAATTCTCGCCCATTAGAACTAAATTTGAAAGTTCTATTAATCATCGAGTCGAAAGAAAATATTACATGTTTATTATTTTTATAATTGGCTAATAATAAACTATTAGCTCAATTTTTCACCTATGTCCCCAGCTCCTAAGTTACAAGTGTTTATATACTCACGTAATGTTAAAATGTTATTTCTTGCTTCACTAATATTGATTTATTTATCCATATATATATATATTTAAAATGTTTTGCAAAAAGGTCGATAAAGGGTTAAATTTATTTAATTCCGCTGTTGTTATTTTATATTAATATTCAGGAAGGGCACGGTATTAGGGCATAACTAATATAGTTTATAAATGTTTTAAAATAGTTCGATAAAAGCTCGTTTGACTTTAATTAATTGGTCAAGTCATCATGTAGAGCATTCTACATGGGTTCTATTTTTCAACGATGACTATCAAGTCATCATCATCAAATGTTGCTGACGTTAGGGCCATCTTCTCCGCCCGTTAGGCTGGTCGGGTGATCATATTCTCTTATTTAAATTTCTCGAGGAAGAAAGTACTTCCTTTCCGATTCATTAGTCAAGGGCGTAAGACTTGCCAAATGCAAGCCGCCCTAGGGGACTTCGATCATCGACTAGCGATCATCTTTCAATTTTACTCTCTGCCTTGTAATTCGTCAGTACCATTGCATCTTGTTCCGGTAAAACTTGCTCCGTGCTCGTAATTCGTGATGAAGTGAATTTAAATTAAAGTTCGAACCAATTCTCAAATATATTTAGTTTAAATCAGTTTTCAAATCAAGATTAAAGTTATGCCTTAAAATACGTTTTGCGCTTCATGAATAGATTTCCGAATGTGAAAATAAATCTCACATTCCACCGTAATAAAATTAGAACAATCATTTCCGTTCTTAATGAATACCTTTATCTGCCTTTATATTTCTCGTTGGGGGCATAGACATAGAATCCCATGTTGTGTAATACTTGTTGGCATATGATAAGGACCGCCACTCTTATTATATTTCTAAATTCTTTTAAAGACTAGAGGTAACTAATGCAATCTATATGATATTGAACAAAACAAATTATTAGTCTTATTAAATATTTCTAACATACTTGGTTTCTTAGTTCATTATTCTTTTTATAATTATTTAAATGTTCATACCCGCTATCTGTGTTGGCAACCCGAACATACATATGATTTGATTTAAGAAGTATTCAAAGTAATTAATTATTAGATATTCGTGTCAGTGCAAGGGTCTCTAGTCCTCACCAACCGTGGAGCTAGTTCTTGGCGCATAGCACTGTGCCGTCGATTTCTGCTATCTGAGCTGTTGAGTTGGGTTTGAATTCAGTTTTGGTTAAGCTGAGTTTGAATCGGATTTGACATGCGGTGGTGGTGGTTTTCGACTGGTACAATATTATCGTATATATATATTATGTGCTTCTAGTCTTCTAATCTGGGGGTTACGACAGGTTCGAACCCATAGATTTCTTTTCAAGTCTTCGTATAAAAATGCCTCTGGTGGTGATCCCCTAAGTCTTGCACATGCTATGCATATTCTTTCTTCGTATAAAAATGCCTCTGGTGGTGATCCCGTAAGTTTGGCACACGCTATGCATCTTCACTTCGTATAGATAAAAGGCCTCTCGCATCGGTTATACCAGCAAAAGTCTGGGCCACGCCATGCCTATCTACTTTTCTCTAAGCACTACCCAAGAAGGGGGTGTGAGATTTCGTTTTTCATCCAGAAGCATGACCTTTTCCTCTTAGTATTTTTAGGCTATTATGTCAGCACCGCAAACTTTGTATTATTATTATTTCTTTTGCTTCATGACCCAGTTTTAATGCTCTAATATTAAAATTAAGCTTTGCTTAAAATATATATAAATGCCAACTACTTCTATTTTATTAATTAAGATTATTTCAACCATATACAGTCCCACCATCATGATTTATATATCTATTTAAGAGTATCTATGTGCCTTGGGAAAAATAAAGCATTAGTCTTACTATTGTTAAATGATTTTCATTAAATATTTTGTCATAGATTCAAATATAATCAAATGTTTTCAAATGTATTTTATTTATTTTCACAACCTCAATGGTGTGAAAATAATTTATATCATATGTATGATGAATCCCAGAACGCTCCCTGAAATAATGCTAGTCACCATGTTTCAGAACCGTAATCCAAAGCGTTAATAGCAATATTATGTAATTCCTTTTATTAATTGATTGGCATCTTAATATTGGACCCACCAAAGACGTGTGTTTATTTGTAATATATTATTTATCTAATAAAGAGCATATGAGAAATCATAGCGTGAATGACACTATGTAATTATCTATCGCTTGCTCATTCACGCACACACTAATGTCTATAATTTATTTATAAATGTATAATAATTTGTCAGTCTGTTAAAATATATTTTATTGTCTAACTTATTTGAGTAGTTTGAATTCTTTTTTTTCCTCCACTTCCAAATGTACAGCCTAGTTGATATATATGTTAGTTTGTTTAGTCATAGTCAATAGATGTCTCATTGTCTTGTCCGCTCTTTTATGCGGCCGGATTTAAAATTAATTCTCATGTGCCATCACTATTATGTTATTCATTAGGTGATAGATCTGGGGCTTACAGAGTGGGTTCGAATTCAGGCTGGTCCCTGACCTAAATCTTGGGCTTGACTGGGTTTGAAGTACATTTTGTGAGTTCCAGCTCATGTTAGATGGATAAACATTTTTTCACCGGTACATAGGATTTTTTTTTCACGGGCTTGGCTTCCCAAGTGGGGCTTCAATATAAACACCCACATACCCTGAGTACTGAAGTCTGTTTATATGTATTTTTTAAAAAAAAGTTGTAAGCGATAGTTTTTTTTTCCATGTTTGATATGTTTAAAATAATGTGTTCAAAGTGTAAAATTCACTGTTTAAAGTTAAAACCCATGTACTACAACCATAGTACAAATGTATTTTTTCTTCAGTATCATATATAAAGTTTTTTGTTCTTGAGACATATATGAAAAATGTATAAATAATTCATAAATCATTGATCACTCTGTCTTAGCTGGCACCCTTATAAAAAGAAATGTTGCTAACCAGTAGTGAGTCAAATGCAAAAATTTGGAAGTGGAGGGTTCGAACTCAGATTAAAAAAAATTATTGAGAGCAAATTTTTTTTGGCTTAATACTATGATGTATCAATTTTAGACATGTAATAACCAGACTATGAGTTTTCTTTTAGGTGCATGATTTTTTTTTTCAACTTTATCTCCAAAGTTTTTTGTCTCTTTTCCAATAGTATGTAGTATTGTGTAGTGTATATAGAAGTGTATGTGTATGTAAAATTTATGTATTTGTATATTGTGACGGTCAGATGATGTATGTTGGCTTAACCCAGTTCGAATACTAGGCGAAGGTACCTCGGGGCCACTCATACGCGAGATATTAAATCAAGAATACTATGACCCCTGCCCTCTTCGTATATTCTCGAGACTAACCCACGAACCAACAACACTATCTGAGACACGCATAGATATTTTCTTCCCGAGCCACGAGCTTAGCATCAGCGGGATACATGGACAAAACCACCTGCGGAGCTTAAATAGTTAAATTGCAAAAATACTTAGAAATATGTGTTCTGCGTGCCTGGATCATTTGAAAGTAAAACAAAGCATTAAAAGATAACTAGCAAACGCAAGCTTTTAGTGAAATAAATATCTTTAATAAATGACATTTGAAATATTATTAATAAATTTAATGGCCTTCGCTATTCCCCGAAATTTCTGAATAACTAATGAGACAATGAAAACCCGATTAATATACTTGAGGTCTAAATCTTTCCTTCCCAGTTTTATTAAACATTGTCAACTCGAATCTGCTCGATAATGTGTAATAATAAAAATTTTCCGCAAAGCAGTTTCTAATTGCTTTGCACTAAAACAGAGTTTAAAATCATTTAAGATGTATATCGCTAAATCTGACATACGTAAGAAGCTAATGGCGAACAAAAGAAGCGTTATCAGGAGATCAAATTGGCAAACAACAAAACAGAAAAAAAGAAACTTACTCGTACTAAATTTTACAAGTATGAATAAAACTGGAAAGGGATTTTTATATGAACAATTAACTAATAAACTTAACCGCAATGAAATTAAAATATTTACACATGGGAGTAATGAAGAATAGCGAAGAAAAGGGGTTAAATATCTAAGTAGATGATCACATATACATATATCTAACTAGTCTAATAAAAATAGTTACATTATAAATATCATTAAGCAAACATTTCATAAATATTCAAGAAAGCAATTATAAAAAGTATGGACAAAAAGGGTAGCATAATGAATAGTTCATGAGGAGAGATATGATTACCGTCCTTATTCCTTGGTCATGTTCCATCGACGGGCGTAGCTTGATCCGTCTGATGAGATGTGTTCGACCGGACAAGGAAAGTGGAAATCAGTAGCATGGTTTCACAAAAAGTCCTCCAGACACGGCACAGAGTTCAGATGACGATTGAGTAAATACTACGGCATTTTTCTGGTATTGAGGAACCCCGGCGATAGGCAAAGCTATTTATTTGCCTAGCCGAGCATATTCGATTCCATCATACTTATACGATTTTTAACTTGAGCAGGTTCAAACTTCTCCATGATTTGTAGACGATAATTGTATGACTTTTTGGAATACAAATCATAAAGCAAAATCTGACAGAGTTCTCCTAAGAGAAATCTGAATGCACTCTCAAGAAAACTTGCAATAACCAGCAAGAAAACTCTGAATGAATCCTTGCAAAAGCAAAATCATGAATCACTGAATCCTTGCAATAGAAAAATCTGAATAATCTGACTCCTTCCAATAGAAAAATCTGAATGAATCTCGTCTTTTGTTCTCTCTTCTATTTATACCCTTTTTCTTAGCTACCTTCTATTGTTTGTATGATCTGAGATCTTGATAAGCCTCCCCATGCTCCTTTGTTTCAAAGCAACATTTTCTAAAAATAACTTTTACTTTTTTACTCTAGATTTCTTTCTTTAAAGTTTGAATTCTATTAATTAAAAAGAAAGAAAGAGAAGGCCATCTTTAATTTGACTTGAATGGGCTTAACTAATTAAAACTATACATTCTTTTAGAAAATGTTGGTGGGCTTATCTCAAAATCAAATCATACTAAATATTTTAACAAAATTTTAACAACAATATATTATTATTTTTTTATAGTAGAATAAGCATTTTATTTCAGCAGAATTTTGCATTAACTCATATATATACGCTAGATGTATATATATGTTTGACTAATAGGTTAAGCAATTTTTATTAATAGAATGAAATTTATTTAAAACAAAATATTTAAATGTAATACACATTTGATAAGCATAATTATTTTTAACTCTAATGCAAAACCCTGCTGATATTGAACTATAAACTTAATTCAGGTCTACAATACTAATTAAGTTTATAGGAAGATGTGAAGCATGGATCGGGCTTCAGATCCATTGCTTCATTTCCCAATAGTTAGTGAGCAAAAAAAAAATGTTAAAAAAAAAATGCTGTTGCTTCAGGTCAGAGGTAAGAATTTGTGCCAGGTGAGTTCAAACCTACTCTTTATTTGCTGTAATATTTAATTTGTTACTACCTACGGTGTTTTCTTTACTTTATTATATCTCACGGTTTATCCATAATTCAATCTTCTGTGTCTTAAATCGGGTCTGTGTTGTATTTAGTCTAACATGGTATGTATCTATTTTTAATTTGCATATTTTCCGGGGTCTGGTGGTATGCAAGGTTTTAAGTTTCTGGCATTGTATTGTCTTTGTAGGCTGAGATTATTTTTCCAAAACAAAACACTTATTCCACACTTCTTTTTTAATGTGTGAGGGCCTTTATATATTGGGAAGAACTTTTTAACTTTCCTCCACACTTTACTACTTGGCCTAAGGTCTCTTAGCCATGCTTGCTTTCCTTTCCTGCATTTATATTGCCGGTTTCGATTCTTGCGATGCCGAGCTGTACGTCTTAATTTTTCCTTTGCCTTCTTTTCTTGCTCAGTCATGTTCTGGACTTGGAGACAGATTTTCAAGCTATCAAGGTGGTGTCTAGAGTTCCCAACCGGTTCTTCTCTAAAACATTTTATGTTGCTAATCTTTGCCACAGTAAAGATTTCACTGTCCTGTTGCACCTGGAGTTGGTTCAACAGCTGTTGATCATTTGTTTTTTTACTCTCCTCATTCATTTGTCCAGAGAAATCCGACTGGTGAGTGGCTTCACCTGATTCATAATCACTCGACGATTTCATATCAGTATCATCTTGATTTTGAGTATCATCTTCTGGTGATGCTTCTGTTACAATACTCCATTCTTGATGGAGTTCCATATGTGCCTCCAAATGGTTCAATCTTTGTGATGTGATATTCATAAATTCTTGCAACATTTTCATCATCATTTCATCTTCATCTCTCATTTCTTTGACGAGATCTTCCAAATTGTATTCTTGGTCACTATGAGTCGATGTTGCTGTATTTGGAAGGTTGAGCATTACCTCCTCATCGCTGTCATAATCTGCAACTTTCTTCGGTTGGTCCATTTTTGCCTAATATTGGCTATTTTGTTATATAACATTCACTTTGTTTGTAAAATGTGTTTGTCTTTTAATAAACAATCTGGATAAGTATATTTTTATACTAGTTATTAACACAAAAAAATTATTTCTTTCTAAAATAAGTCACTATTCTAAATTCCAACTATCTGTTTTATTTATATGTTTTCAGAAATTTAACTTTGCCTACCTCACGAGGTCCTATCTTAACCCTATGCCTATATGTATCTGTTTGTACATGAAAATATATATATATAAAATCCTGCCGTGTCTGTCTTTAATATTTATACTACATATTAGTCTCCTCACTTTATTTATTGTTATATTTCATTAAAATATCACTGCTATTTTGTCCCAATATAATTAAAATAACACACTTACAGCTTGACCTGGCTTTCTCTGACACCTGAAACAACTAAAAAATGCATTTACATTAATACAAGTATATATATATAAAAAAATATGTGAGCAAAATATACGTAAGTCATGTTTAAAAATTATTTTGGCTCACTATGCATACATTGTTATTTTGATCATCTACTATAGTTTGGTTTATTTGATATCCGATATGAGAGATTGCACTTGCCGACAAATTTATTTGAGAAGGGCGCCAGTCGACAAGACAATGGCCATATCAAATATACATATTAATGGATAATGATCCAAGCACACATTGATAAGGTTTATAAAGTTTAATGCGATTACAATTTTATTTTGATTTTCACTTCACTTTCAAAAAAAAATCTATGCATGAATAAGTAAATGGTATTTTAAATGGCAATATTAATTCAGTCTAAGACGCATAACAACTAAGTAAGGTAACATGTCTGACCTGGGTTCGAAACCATGCTACTGTTTTGGTCATGACACACAAAAAAACAATTTAAACAGCCTAAAGTACGATTAACAAAACAAAATATATACAAAAAAAATTAAAATAAAAGTAAAATCACATGATAACTGCCACTCCAAATTATGAACCTGGGATCGAAACCAACTACCATTTTGGTCACAACCTGAAATAGATTAACAATTATCAAGCAATTTTACAGAATCATGCATTGAGATCAAAAACTGTTTCAAAAAACATTTATATAAAAACGGGTTTTACCGAACTATAACGAAGTGTATACCATATGCATCCATATATATGAATATGTACATGGGCAAAACCACCTGCGAAGCTTAAATAGTTAAATTGCAAAAATACTTAGAAATATGTGTTCTGTGTGCCTGGATCATTTGAAAGTAAAACAAAGCATTAAAAGATAACTAGCAAACGCAAGCTTTTAGTGAAATAAATATCTTTAATAAATGACATTTGAAATATTATTAATAAATTTAATGGCCTTCGCTATTCCCCGAAATTTCTGAATAACTAATGAGACAATGAAAACCCGATTAATATACTTGAGGTCTAAATCTTTCCTTCCCAGTTTTATTAAACATTGTCAACTCGAATCTGCTCGATAATGTGTAATAATAAAAATTTTCCGCAAAGCAGTTTCTAATTGCTTTGCACTAAAACAGAGTTTAAAACCATTTAAGATGTATATCGCTAAATCTGACATACGTAAGAAGCTAATGGCAAACAAAAGAAGCGTTATCGAGGAGATCAAATTGGCAAACAACAAAACAGAAAAAAAAGAAACTTACTCGTACTAAATTTTACAAGTATGAATAAAACTGGAAAGGGATTTTTATATGAACAATTAACTAATAAACTTAACCGCAATAGAATTAAAATATTTACACATGGGAGTAATGAAGAATAGCGAAGAAAAGGGGTTAACTATCTAAGTAGATGATCACATATACATATATCTAACTAGTCTAATAAAAATAGTTACATTATAAATATCATTAAGCAAACATTTCATAAATATTCAAGAAAGCAATTATAAAAAGTATGGACAAAAAGGGTAGCATAATGAATAGATCATGAGGAGAGATATGATTACCGTCCTTATTCCTTGGTCATGTTCCATCGATGGGCGTAGCTTGATCCGTCTGATGAGATGTGTTCGACTGGACAAGGAAAGTGGAAATCAGTAGCATGGTTTCACAAAAAGTCCTCCAGACACGGCACAGAGTTCAGATGACGATTGAGTAAATACTACAGCATTTTTCTGGTATTGAGGAACCCCGGTGATAGGCAAAGCTATTTATTTGCCTAGCCAAGCATATTCATTTCCCTCAAAATACTGTTGCTTTTAACTTGAGCATGTTCAAACTTCTCCATGATTTGAAAACGACAGTTGTATAACTTTTTGGAGTTTAGCTAAATGTGAAGCAAATCTGAAAGATTTCTCCAAAGGGAAATCTGAATGCACTCTCAAGAAAACTTGGAAATAACCAGCAAGAAAACTCTGAATGAATCACCTTCAAAAGGAAAATCTGAATCAACTGAATCCTTCCAAAGGAAAAATCTGAATAATCTGAATCCTTCAAAAAGAAAAATCTGAATAATAATCTAGTCTTTTGTTCTCACTTCTATTTATACCCTCTTTGTCAGCTACCTTCTATTGTTTGTATGATCTGAGATCTTGATAAGCCTCCCCATGCTCCTTTGTTTCAAAGCAACATTTTCTAAAAATAACTTACTTTTTTACTCTAAATTTCTTTCTTTAAAGTTTGAATTCTATTAATTAAAAAGAAAGAAAGAGAAGGCCATCTTTAATTAGACTTGAATGGCTCACTAATCAAAACTATACATTCTTTTAGAAAATGTTGGCAGGCTTATCTCAAAATCAAATCATACTAAATATTTTAACAAAATTTTAACAACAATATATTATTTTTTTATAGTAGAATAAGCATTTTATTTCAGCAGAATTTTGCATTAACTCATATATATACGCTAGATGTATATATATGTTTGACTAATAGGTTAAGCAATTTTTATTAATAGAATGAAATTTATTTAAAACAAAATATTTAAATGTAATACACATTTGATAAGCATAATTATTTTTAACTCTAATGCAAAACCCTGCTGATATTGAACTATAAACTTAATTCAGGTCTACAATACTAATTAAGTTTATAGGAAGATGTGAAGCATGGATCGGGCTTCAGATCCATTGCTTCAATATGTAGTCCTGCATATATATGTACATAGGTGTGTATATGCGATGTGTAGGAACAGATGTGTTTGAAAATTTTATATGTATTGCATTGCTATATATTTTCTTGGAAACCCCATATGCCTGGAGAAATTGTGTTGTAGCCCAAGCATAGAAATTTTTTTTTCATTATATAAATGTGCAAATTTTTTTTTCTGGATGTAATGTTTGAACAAATATTCACATCCCCAAATGATATTTCATATATATAGTTTTATATAACAAGATTGTGTATTGAATTTTGAAAATTTTCGTCATTCTGGTTGTCACTTGAAAACTCCTAGTCAAGGCATTTTTTTTTTAATGTTTTTGTTTTTTGTTTCATTGTATGTCCGGAGAAATGAAGCAGTCAATCTTAGCTTAAGATTGTGCTTCATGTTTCCATCTACTAACCTATGTTTAAATCCCTATTTCCCATCCCGCTCCTTTTGTCGTATATATATTTTCATGTATATATTTGAGATGTGCGCCTAAATTATAAAATTTAATGTTTCAATAACATGTTTTAAAATTATTATTAATTCTTTTTATTAATTATTAGTTCATTTTTATTAAAGTATTATAGATGCGGTTCAAATATATACATAGGAGCAAAACTTACTAACAAAATATTGATGTTTTAAATATTTCTTATATGTCATTTTTAGCTTTTTTTTTTTAAATTGCTTGTTTTTTTATTAAGCTATATATTTTTTATAAAATCCAATATGGAAGATGTGACTGTTATAATTGTCCAAAAATAATTAAAGGGAGGTATTTTTTAATTAAAGTTTTACTTAAAATAAATGGGATTAAGTAGATTAAAGATTTACTTGTGTTAAAAACATGTTGTCAAATCTATTTCTAATCTGGAAATAGATTTGAATTTATTTTTGGATGTTATCTTACAATTGCATCTTCAAAAACAACTGATAAAAGAAAAAGTATAAAATGACTGAATTTTGAATCAGAGAGATTAACTACTATTGAGAGATGAGATACTTTTAGAGAGAGGTATTATAAACATATTTCGTTCTGCTTGAAACTTACAAATGATGTAGCAGTAAATCCGCCACTCTTCTCAACCCTATGGTTCAGGGTCATCATCTGCCACTACCGTAATATCCTGCTGCCATGAAATGAAAAAAGGTCTAATAAGAACTTTAAAATGCTAATAGAAGTTTCCTGCCACAGAAGTACTTGCATTTCAATTGCCGTGCATGTGCCATACTTTAAAATGGATTCTTAAAATTGCAAGGTAAATTTCCAAGCCGCCACCTAATAGTCAATTTAGTCTAAATAATCTATCAAGATCCCATCTCATGTATTCTTTAACTTTGTTTTTTATATATATATCTGTAAATGTAATTTTGCTCTCAAATAATTTCTTTATATCTAATCCTATCTCATATGCTCTTATATTTTCTTAACTTTAGTCCGATTTTATTTATATGTATTTATTATTCGATTTATATATCTGCTTGCTTATTATTAAATGTCAATCTCACAACCTGGCGAGCTTAATTTCTAAAAATCTTTTCTGTCATTTTTTCTTTTTAAGTAAGTCTTCATGAATCAAGTTTATTAACGTCCTCTTAAAATATATAATTCATTGTAAATTAATACGTTTGCCAGATTGTTTTATGAATCAACATTTTAGGTTCGTTTTTAATATAAAAATTGATTTGTTTAACCCTGTATAAATCCAGAACTTAAGCTAATTAATGCTTTGAAATCTTTTAAAATGTTTTGTTTTTATTCAATTCTGAAAGAGTGACCCATTAATTATTTTCTATAACTGCCGGTCTTCTTATATTTGTATGGGCCTCTACTGGCATTTAAGCATTACCAGTACCTCTTGGTAACTTATGATGTATTTTCTAAATATGTATGTGCTTATCTGGTATGGAGTGCCGACTCATGAAACGCAATTCAAGTCCTGCAGCAAAAATAGTTCCATGAAGTTGGAAAACCTGTGACCATTTTATCAGACCATGGATCTGCTTTCACCTCCAAAGAATGGAAGGCATGGGTTGAAAAGCAAGGCATCAAACACACACTAACATCCATTCTAAACCCCCAATCTAACCCCTGTGAGCGAGTGATGAAAGAAATCAACCGTCTCTACAGAACATATATACACGATAACCACAAAGGTTGGGTGAATCACCACAAAAAGGTGACCCAATATATTAATAATACCATCAATGAATCTACGGGGTTTACAACAGTGCGACTCCACTTCGGAAAACCATGTCCCCTGCTAGTCAAAACCCGGGTACCAATCAATCACAGACGTATAAATCCTAAAAGATACCAGGGTACGGCTAGAATACGAATGACTCAAATGGCTAAGCTTCGAGAGAGGAGAAAAGACACTAAACCACATTCTTTTAAAATAGGAGACCTGGTCTGGGTGAGGAAACCAAAACCAAGTAATGTAAACAATAGAGAATCCCAGAAGTTCTTCCCACTATATAAAGGACCATGTCTCATTCAACAAAAGTGTGGAAACAATGCCTTCCTGTTATCTAAGGATGAAGTGGTGAAAGGAACATTTAATGCTCAACATTTAAAACCATACTATGAAATACCTCCAGATCCAGGGAAAGTTTAAATTATTTTCAAAATGTGAGACCCTTTGTGTATGACCCCATATAATTGAAATACATATTGATTACATTGCTGGACTATTGATATATAAATCTTATCTAAGGACTATTATCTAATAGTAACTAAATGAAGTAAGAAGACTAAAGTTAGTAGAATGAGGAAGATAAGAAAGAATTGCTAAGAAAATAAATCGTTTAATAACATGATAGTTTAAGAATTGTAATTTCAGCAGAGTAATAAATTTAGAAGAAACTAAAGGCTTGCAGAACTCGATACAGTTACCATTCCAATAATAATATAATAAACCTTGGTCATCAAACCCTTGGTCAGCCTCTATTGTCACTGGACACCCAAGTAAAATGTTTTTTTTCTTGTTTTTTCCCCCAAGTCGAGGGATATGAAGCTGGAAATATAGTACATATTCCTGCTTCACCTAGTGCCAATGTCATCAGCACTAGTCTGGGTTTGAACCCAATCTTTATTAACTGACACCCATCTCATAATAGGTGGTAGTATATTTTAATCAATATTATAATCTTTTATATTTCATTAATCTTATTTTATAATTAAAACTAACCCTTTTTATATTAGCTTATTTATTTTATATTTGTAAAAATGTATATTGTGTTTATTTTATCAAATTGAATTAAATCCTAGATATCTATAAAATGTTACAAATATTTCAAATTCTTTATTAAAGTTCATTTTCTTCAACAAATCAGTTGGTAACATTTTACATTTATCTTTTAATCAATGTACACTTGAGAATCAATTATTTAAACAATGTAATATTTTTAAGAAATATTTTGTAAAAGTTTATACCAAATATGTTTGAAAGTCATTGTACCAAATTTTTCTGAATAAAATCTACATTTTGTTAATCTAAACCATAATTAAATAGATTTTGTTAGTACAATGACTGACAAACTTAATATGCTTGTTGTTGTTGTTTTTTTAATTAGCAAATCAACCCTTGGGGCATGTTCATGCAGAATTAGAGATTTTCGCTCCAAAGTGCACCAACCTCACAGAACTGCTGCGAGCAGTTACAATAGGTGGAGGTCAGTGTATATTTAATTCTTTAGATAAGACCAGAACACATAAATATTGGAAAATTTGATTGAGCATTATTATTAAGTTTACTGGAGAGAAGTGATTAATCTATATATATATCATGCCTAAAGAAATGACGGGGTGAAAAGATTGGCCATTTGCTTCTCAGAGATCTGTCCACCAGCCCATCCATGCCTTTCCAGTGCTTTAAACATCTAGCCACAGACTGTCTGTGTCAAGGAAGCCTGATATGATCTGACTGTATTAACTGCCTGTATTAACTGATTGATTCTGAGGTAACATCCAATTTGCAGCAAGCCATTGATTTTATTTTACTTGTTTTCAAAATCTATATTAATTTATATTTTATATCTGTGTAATGTTTATATGGCTTGGTTTAAAATGCGTCTTTTAATTTTATTCAATTTAAAATATCAATTCTTATAAAATCTTACATTATTTTGATGCAGCAAATTAAATTAATTTTTGTCGGTTTGTTTAGATTATTTGACTTACTGAAATGGTCAACTACAAAATTCAATGAGCTATTAACTTTAAATCCTCCCCCTGTTCTTTTTTTTTTTAATTTAAAAATCATTACAAGAAGACTTCCTTCTGTAAATTAATTAATAGAAAGCTCATTTAGTTTCGTACTTCATATATATATTTATTTGAATGATTGAAATTATTTTAAAAGTATCTTACTATTACCTCCAATTTAAAATAGCCCTGTAATTATTTCTGAAAGAATAAATAATTTTAGTGAATCAATTAAGTAAAATTTATCATATAATTTTATCAGTATATATATTTCATACAGATATTTTATTTGTCAGAAAATATTAAAATTTTGATTTACAATTTATTAGTTTGATATTTAATGCCCGTCTATGTTAATTAAAGACAAGTCCTATTTTGTAATCTTCTGTGATGAGTGGGGAAAACAATTTTATATTTTAGTTTTAATTCTTGCCTTTCTTTTTGTAATATAATTTACTATTCATTC
Organism: Epiperipatus broadwayi; assembly: GCA_028023455.1. Classification (NCBI taxonomy): domain Eukaryota; kingdom Metazoa; phylum Onychophora; class Udeonychophora; order Euonychophora; family Peripatidae; genus Epiperipatus; species Epiperipatus broadwayi. Next base: position 3,322,927 of record JAQFVV010006311.1, on the reverse strand, counting down.
ATTAATGACCTAACGTTTCTGGGACTTTACATTATATCAGGGAGCCAATGATTTTAATCAGGATTTATTATTTTGTTAATGATACACTATCTATCTATATACATCTAAGGCATTGTGTATTTGTAGTTACAACCATTTCTTTTTATTGTTATTCTTGCTTTGCTACAAACCTCTTAGGACCTTTGGAAATTTAACTGACCAGTCCAATCTTTCACATTCCCTCAAAGTAGACATAGTTCATACTGAAACAGTAAGATTCGTATTCGAATCTTAAGTTTCACCTTTTTCTGTCATCTCTCACTGACCGGTCTATCCCACCCAAATTTAAACTTTTTGGTATCGAATTGTGTGTGTAACAATATTAAAAATGTATAAGTATATGTAGAATTCAGCATAAACACGCACACATTTTGATCTCAAATTAAAGGCAATAAATTTTGATAAAATAATATAATTTAGATTTCTTGTAGTTATATAATTTTGTATAATTTTAATCATTTATTTTGGATTATAAAGTTCGTATTTATTGCTTTGTTTAAATTTCGTTTAATAATAATTCTAAAAAAATCTGATGCAATTTAATTAAAAGTTAAAATAATCTTATGTTCCCTTTTTGTCTTTGAAATTTAAAAGCATTGGTCAGTGATAGATAATAGATTAATTAAAGAAAAATTCCCCAAAATGTAATTAGTAAATGTAAAATGTAAACAATAGAATGGCAGCTTTTTTTAATTAAAACCAACAAAATGCATTGATTATTCTCAGGGCAGATTAAGTAGAACCTAAAAATACCTTAACAAAAATGTGAAAGATCAAGATAAGAAAAGAGGCCATCTTAGACTTGCTGGAGACATGACTTCAACCTTAGCTCTGCTCTCGATCACTGAGAGTCTCCAAAATATAAAAATAATATTGTTCCTGCCAAGGTATGACCGAGTAAAAGCACCTAGATTATTCTCCATCGGGAGATGGCCTATCAGATGCCGAACTTTCCATTGCCCATCATAAATTCACGATGAAGATCTGCTGCCTGAAATAAATGAGAAAGCTGCTGCTGCTGTTAAAATAAATGGAATGCCTAAATACAAGAAAGACCTGCTAATCACGAACCTTTTGCTACTAAACTAATGGAATCAGAAAACTTCTTATAAAACAGGTACCTGTCTGTGTTCAAACTCTAGAGTACTCTAATAATATGCTATAGCTCTTCTGCATATTACTTATCTAAATTATAAAATGTAAAAACTACCATTTGTATAACTAAATTGAATAATTAACTTAATGTGTAAATTTCTCTAATAATCTAGCTTACCTCATTCTATCTTTCTTGGGTGCGTATTTTTAAAATCTACATTTTATCTATATTTATTATTTAATTATTGCATGCTCATAATTGTCTCTATTTTCAAAGTTTAAATTTATGATCGCTTGAAGCAGTGAATGCGTGTCAAATTTTCATTAATATTTCCTTTCATAAATAACTTAACTTTCATATAAATCAACACGCATTCAATGCATCGTTTATTGTAATGCAGGGTCTACTACTTCGCAAATGGCTGGTGTATTAGTTGTAATAATCCCCAGTTTATTTATGTTTTGCATTTATTAAATCTTAATGAATAATTCCATAAAATTACATTTCTTTGAGAGTCGCCAAAGTTCTTTAGTAAATGTTGATAATGTAGGGCCGAGTTAGAAATCTATTTAAATCTTATCATAATTGTTTATACATTATACATGTGTTATGTTTTAGAGACGTGATGACCCATTCTGCCGTGAAATTTCCGGATTCTTCAGGGTTGAAATTAACCCCAGTTGTCCTACACAAGCGGACATAATGGGTGCTCCTGTAGGATTTGATGACGTCATGCAGCCAGCCGGAAAACTGCAACATGGACCGCTTGTCCTTGATTTTGCTTATGTGACACCTTACTTTGTCGGGCCGATGGCAGAGACCAGCCCAACATTCTTATAAACTCATTCACAGCATTGCAGTTTCAATATACTGCCATTTCATATCACCTTTCTAAAGCATACCACATGTTCCTTTACTTAGTTTTATTATTCTATATATATCACTCTGCCTCTGCATTATCTTCATAATTCACTCTCAAGGAAATGTTTGCCCTTAGTTATAAATAAATATTTTAATTAAATAAATATATGTCTGCCATTACTCTTATAACCCTTACTTTAGACTCTTGCATTGCAAAGATATAAATCCCTCCAGGCATGCATTAGAAATACTTACCTGAGAATTTTAGGTAGCTAGATTACGCCCTCAAATAAATGAATTCCTTTTGTAAATAAATAAATAATGTATTCTTTAAAATATAATCATGTTGCAAATCCCACTACTGAAGCTGTTAGTCCATAAAATATTATTAGTAAATGATCTTATTAAAATGTGTTAATAAATAATATTAAACTATACGTCTGCAGTTATGTTTCATTTATTCGATACCCATTCTATATAATATTTCCTCGATTATGTAAATACGAAGGTTTAATTAATATTAGTTTGATTATTGGCTAACTCGAAAATAAAATCATGAATCTCTTGCATATCCCTGACCACCGTGCCTAAAGAAATATTTACTAATGTCGCATCAGATGCGTTGTTTCGTGGATTGTATTGTGGAACCGATAAACTATGTTTGAACTCAGTACCATGGGTGGCTTCGCTACCTCGATGGGCTGCTGTTCTGTGTGGTGGTCAAATTCTGCACTATGTTTATGAGTCACACATTTTCTGACAGTTACAATACCAAGGGATCCATTTTTGGGCATTGCCATTTAAAATATGTGTTTGGGAAGTCCAGCACCTCAAAAATATTTTATTATTATTCAGAGACATACTTTGGCTAGAGGGCCAACATTTCTCTTATCTACCTGTACATATCAGGAATTTCTTTTAGCAAAGCCACCTCATTTATTTTGTTGTAATCTGTAATAGCATACTGCCTTCTTCATCATTTTATATCTTTATTTAGCAAACCTGAAATGCTCTCTGCCATGATGGCATGTCCTTTACAAACAAATTTTGTAATTATTTAAATCTGACTGTATAATTATCAATTATTTATTTAAGAACTATTTTGCTTCCCACACTCATTATATACAAATAATTTTAAATGTAATAGTGTTTTAAATGCCTATCTTTCATATTTTGTAATATATATATAAAACAAATTTATTTGTAATATCTTATTTTATTGCTGATTGGTTTTTGGCCGACCAATTAACAAACTTTTACATTGTTTATCAAAGCCACATCAAAACGAATTAAAGAAAATAACCAAGTTGTATAAACAAAGACTACTTATTTTGTACTAAATTCTTTAATAAATTCCTATAATATTGTCATTTAAATAAGCTTAGTTTGTCATCACTCCCAATCTCTAAGGTTAATTACTCTATTTATTTAAATATTTCTTTGATTTAAATTCACTTCTTTGTAATGTTGCCATAAAGAATTATCATTATTATGGTTCAAACCATTAGTAATTGATCGGATCATATCTGTACCATTCTGCAATCGTCAGAATCCATTAAAACCCATTATTATTTTGAGTCTCTATGTGAACCATGACCTCCAGCTGGGAAGGAATAAAACCAAGCACTGCTAGTGTCATCACAAACGTTATCCATTAGTCAGAGAGGCAATAGTTTAGGCAAATAGGTTAGGATTCATCCTTGTACCTGACATATGTATCTTGTGCAAGGTTGGATTCAAGGTACTTTTGCTTGGATTATTGGTCTTGTTGAATGAATACACAATTTTGACCGGCACAATAAGAGAACATGGTTGGTAACATCAAGTGTTGAAGCTGGGTAAAGATTGCCCTATTGTAGGTAATGATGTTTAGCTTATATTGTTTATAGAAATGTTTATACATACTGCACACCCCCATTCAAGTTATACGATCATTCCTAGAATTGACATTAATGGGCTGCAGATTTTCATTAATTACAATATATATATATTATCAATAGATGGTGTTTTACCAAAAACACCGACCAAGCATACGTTTGTTTACATAAATGATCAAAGAGTCAGAATTAACTATCTCTTTCATTGTTGCCCACCCTCAGATCAGCTGATTTCAAGCTGATTTGCTATCATCAGTGAAGGACAGAGCCAAGAAACTAGATCTAAACACTGACTCCAAGTGTTTATGCACAAAGTTTCTATCAGCTTGCAAGCATGAAATTTTTCAGACCGATAAAGTCTTCAAACTCAGCAAACAAGCTAGATAGCTATATGGGTCTGATCTCAGTTCAGTTTATCCACATAGTCAAAGCCTCTGCAATCTGTATTATTGCAGAAACCTTTAAAGGTACATTTATGAAAAACAAAAAACAAGTTTAATCATGTTAAACTTGTTGTCGCCTGTATATATGATCAATAGATGGCATTTTACCAAAAACACTGACCAAGCATACGTTTGTTTACATAACCGATCGAAGAGTCAGAATTAACTATCTCTTTTATTTTTGCTCACCCTCAGCAAGTTTAATGTGATTAAAACTTTTTTTTTTTCATAAATGTACTTTTAAAAGTTTCTGCAATGATATAGATTGCAGAGGCTTTGACTATGTGGAGAAACTAAACTGAGATCAGACCCATATAGTTATATAGCTTGTTTGGCTAAGTTTGAAGACTTTATCGGTCTGAAAAATTTCATGCTTGCAAGCTGATAGAAACTTTGTGCATAAACACTTGGAGTCAGTGTTTAGATCTAGTTTGTTGGCTCTGTCCTTCACTGATGATAGCAAATCAGCTTGAAATCAGCTGATCTGAGGGTTGGCAAAAATGAAAGAGATAGTTAATTCTGACTCTTTGATCGTTTATGTAAACAAACATATGCTTGGTCAGTGTTTTTGGTAAAACGCTATCTATTGATCATATTTACAAGTGACAGCAAGTTTAACATGATCAAAACTTGTTTTTCGTTTTTCATATATATATGTGTGTGTGTGTCTGTTGAAATAAATGTTTTCATGGGCAAAAGAAGTTCTATAAATCATGTTTTAGGGAGAAAGTGTATTTAATAAAATAAAATTAAAGTAAGATACAAACATTTTTACAAAATAACACACCCTCAAATGGGTAAAGTAGTAATTACATGGTTGTTACAGATATAATAATTGTGTTACATGATTGTTGAGTAATTTGGCTTAAATTTGGATGGTATTATTTTATTTGTGTAAGAAAACTTCCAGTTTGGAAGGTAATTTTAGTAATTCATCAAGCTTGTTAATACAATTTTGTTTTTTACACTTCTATAGCCACTCTAAATACCGTTTGACAATGATTGTTGCATGTAAATATGACTTTAATATTTGAGAAATCCATGTCTAAAATATAGAGACTTACTAAACTGTATTAACAAATATGATAAAACAATTATTACCCGTATAGAAGATTCCTCACATAAATGAAAGAAAACCACACAAATTTAACCCAGATTATTTATCAACCACATGATACAATTATATGTATTTTCCAAAAATTACAAATTAGAATGTATATCAATGTATTTTATTATTTATATATATAAACACTTGGTGAAATTTACCAAAAGTGCACTCAACACTAGATTATAAAGAAGAAAGAAACCACTTCTTTATATATATGAAGAAACGTTTAAAAATTTAAATTTACAAATATCAAAGAAGGGAAAGATCATATTATATTGTTATGTTCTTATTTCCTCTTCTTTTTATTGCACAATTTTATTTCTTGTTTTTCATAATTATTTTAATAAGTTCAATTTTAATTAAATAAAAATAAACTGCTATTTGTATTATTCCTGTAATTATATTTTATTAAATCATTTACATTTTTTTCCTTCTTTTACATTTTTTAGCCTTTTAAAATAAGATTTTCTGCAAGGAATATTTATAAGATATTATAGATGAATAATGAACATACTTTTAAATCTAATAAATATTTTCTAAAAAATATATTGTAAAATAGTCTAAATGTAGATAAAAAGTGCAAATGATTCAATTAAATCAAAATAAATATAGGAACAGTACAATATAATCAATGGAAAGTTTAAAAACATTATTTTCTTCAATAAATATTTTTAACTTTTTTTTTACTAGATTTGTTCAGGTTATAGCAATTGTACAGGTAAGGATTATCAATCATTTTTTGACTGCATATATTATTATTAATTAATGTTATATACCATTATAGATAGATAGATAAATAGATAGATAGACATGTAGATAGGTATGGGACAGAGGTATGTATATGTAGGCAGACAAGCAAGTACATGAGTAGTGTGCATATGTAGAGTATATAGTGTTACAAAGAAATCTAGTCATATGTCACATGACCTAATTTAATAAGCTTGTATTACAAATGTTATATATAGAACTCACAAATAAGCTCTTAACAAGCTTTGTAGAATATCCCCAACCCAGACCAGTTTCTGCTACTGGCTTCCTCAGTGAGGTGCTAGGATATTCAAGCATTAGATTAAAAATACCAGGACAAGCCCAGCACTTTATCTACTAGATAACTATTAAGTAGATAGTATGAAATTTTCAGACATTCATATATTTTCCTATCCAGCAATGTAACTTAAATAGCCACATGGAAGCTCTTTATATAACATTTGTAATACAAGCTTGTTAAATTAGGTCATATACCATATATTAATGGCTTTAGTAATATAAAATTACCAAAGGCTTAACAGCAAAAAATAAAATTACAAAGAAATCAAGTCATATGTCACATGACCTAATTTAACAAGCTTGTATTACAAATATTATATAAAGAGTTTCCATGTGGTTATTTAAGTTAGATAGCTGAATGGGGAAACATATGAATGTCTGAAAATTTACAGATTTTCTACTTAATAGTTAACCATTAGATAAAGTGCTGGGCTTGTCCTGGTATTTTTAATAATGCTTGAAGGTCCTAGCACCACACTGAGGAAGCCAGTAGCAGAAACCAGTCTGGGGTTGGAGATATCTGCAAATCTTGTTAAGTGCATAATGTTAAATGGGTAGATATGATTATAAGTTAGATTAGATAGATAAGTAAATAATTGAATAAATAAGTTGGTATATGTAGATAAATAAAGAAGGCAATAGGAAGTAAAAAAAGTTTGCAGTTTTATAGATAGATAGATAGATAGATAGATAGATAGATAGATAGATAGATAGATAGATAGATAGATAGATAGATAGATAGATAGATAGATAGATAGATAGATAGATAGATAGATAGATAGATAGATAGATAGATAGATAGATAGATAGATAGATAGATAGATAGATAGATAGATAGATAGATAGATAGATAGATAGATAGATAGATAGATAGATAGATAGATAGATAGATAGATAGATAGATAGATAGATAGATAGATAGATAGATAGATAGATAGATAGATAGATAGATAGATAGATAGATAGA